>SJYX01013389.1:270011-281310 GCA_006410675.1 Oreotragus oreotragus
GTTTTGTAAATATTTTGTTGCATTTATACTTAAGAATTTCCTTTGCTGGTGCTGTGTTAAATGCTGTTTATAAAACAGTAATGTCAGTTGCTCATTGCTGGTATCTATGATTTATGTGATTCATTCTGATAGTCTATTTCCGTACTTCAAGTTTTTTTTTCCATAAACAGTCATGTCATATGTAATACAATTTTATCTATAAAATTTTGCATCTTTTTTCTTGTCATATTACATTGGCTAGAACTTTCAGTGTGACATTGACTGGAAGTAGTAAAAGAGGACACCTGTATGTTGCTCTTGATCTTAGAGATAAAATGTACTATGAGATGTAGGCTTTTTGTAGCTGTTCATTTTTACACTGAGAAAGGTATTCTGTATAGGTGTATGTTTTCCTTGTGGTTTTAATTCAAAATGGATTTTTTTTTCAAATTCTTTTTCTGTATCAACTGATATGATCATATGGTTTATCTTCTTTATACTATCGATAGAGTAGATTATACTGTTTTTTGAAATATTGAACCAGCCTTGCAAATTTGGAGTATATCATACTTTTTCATGGTGTATAATTCTTTTTATACATTGTTGGATTTGATTTCATAATATTTTACAGATAGATTTTTGCATCCATGTTCATAAACAGTGTAGTCTCTGGTGCTTTTTTCTTTTTGCATAGAAGGTGATTCTGGCCTCATTAAATGAGACAGAAAGAGTCTTTTCTTTTTCTATTTTCTAAAAGATATTGTGAAAATGTGAAATCATTTCTTCCTTCTGTGTTTATAAAATTTCACTAATGAGACCATCTGGGCCTGGAACTCTCTCTTTTAAGACATTGTTAGTCATTGACTCACTTTTTAAATATACACTTATTCATACTATATATTTCTAATTGTGAAAGTTTTCATCTATCAATTTTGAAATATAAATGACATACAGAATTCTATAAGCTTAAGGTGTATCACATGATTTGACATGTGTACATCATGAAATATAACATCCAATGGTTTATATACATACACAAATAAAGAGAAGTGTATTTTCTTTGGGATGAGTTCTCAATATTTTCTTGCAATTATTTTCATATATACATACAGCAGTGTTAATGTTTATCATGTCATGCATTTCATCTCTAGTACTTCTTTATCTTATAACTAGAAGTTATAGAAATATATACAACTTAGAACTATAACTTTATCTTATAACTATACCTTCTGTCTGCCTTCATCCAGCTCCTCTTCCCTCCAGCCCCTGATTCTAGTAACTACAAATGTGATCTCTTTACCTATAAATCTGGTTTTGAAGTGTAATTGACCTCAAACAGTGTTAGTCCCTGATATACAACATAGTGTTTTAATATTTCTATATATTTCAGAATTACCACTGTGATGTCTAGATATGATCTGTCACCATAGAAAAACATTACATACTTACTGATATTCTTCACACTGTATCTTTCATATCTGTGACTCATTTTGCAACAGGAAATTTGTCCATCTTAATCTTCACTTATATCTTTTCTCATTCCCTCCACCTCTCCTCTGGCAATCATGTGTTTTTTCTCGGTATCTATACTGGTCTGTTTGATTATTTTTATTCTTTTTTATAACCCACAGGAAAATGAAACGATAAAGATTTTGACTTTTTCTGTCTGACTTATTATAACCTATAGCCCCATCCATGTTGTTACACATGGTTAACTTTCCCTTTTTGTGGCTGAGTGATACTATACTGTGTATGTGTGTGTAGACACTGCATCTTTATCCATTCATTTGGTGACGGCAAGGTGCTTCTGTCTTGGCTATTATAAATAATGCTGTGTTTAACATAGTGCATATATCTTTCTGGATTAGTATCATAATTTTCTTTGGATAAAAATGTAGTAGTGGAATTGTGGGATCACAGTTATATTTTTCATTTTTTAAGGAATCGCTATATTGTTTTAATAGTGGCCCTACTGATATACATCCCCACCAATTTTTTTTTACATCCTCATCAATACATATTATTTGTTGTCTTGTGATGATAGCCATTCTGACTCATGTGAGGTGACATCTCATTCTGGATTTTATTTGCATTCCTCTGATTAGTGATGTTGAACATTCTTTTTGTGCTTGCTGATCATTTATATGTCTTCTTTAGAAAATGTCCATTCAGGTCCTCAGCTCATTTCTTAATCAGATGTTTGATTTTTTTTTTTTTTATGTTGAGTTGTATGAGTTCTTTAGATATATAGGATATTAACCTATATTAAGTATGTATTTTGCAAATATCTTCCCCCATTCAATAGTTCAGTTAAGTTGCTCAGTTGGGTCCGACTGTTTGTTACCCCATGAATCACAGCATGCCAAGCCTCCCTTTCCATCACCAGCTCCCAGAGTTTACCAAAACTCATATGTCTACTGAGTCAGTGATGCAATCCAACCATCTCTTCCTCTGTTGTCCCCTTCTCCTCCTGCCCTCAATCTTTCCCAGCATCAGGGTCTTTTCAGATGAGTCAGCTCTTCACAGCAGGTGGCCAAAGTATAGGAGTTTCAGCTTCAACATCAGTCCTTCCAAAGAACACCCTTTAGGATGGACTGGTTGATCTCCTTTAGGATGGACTGGTTGGATCTTCTTATAGTCGAAGGGACTCTGAAGAGTCTTCTCCAACACCACAGTTCAAAAGCATCAATTCTTCGTTGCTCAGCTTTCTTTATAGTCCAGCTCTCACATCCATACATGACTACTGGAAAAACCATATCTTTGACTAGACAGACCTTTGTTGACAAAGTTCTCTACTTTTTANGTTGGATCTTCTTATAGTCGAAGGGACTCTGAAGAGTCTTCTCCAACACCACAGTTCAAAAGCATCAATTCTTCGTTGCTCAGCTTTCTTTATAGTCCAGCTCTCACATCCATACATGACTACTGGAAAAACCATATCCTTGACTAGACAGACCTTTGTTGACAAATATCTCTACTTTTTAATATTCTAAGTTGGTCAAAATGTTCCTGACCAGGAGTAAATGGCTTTTAATTTCATGGCTGCAATCACCATCTGCAGTGATTTTGGAGCCCCCCAAAATAAAGTCAGCCACTGTTTCCACTGTTTCCTCATCTATTTGTCATGACGTGATGGGACCAGATGCCATAATCTTAGTTTTCTGAATGTTGAACTTTAAGCCCACTTTTTCACTCTCCTCATCACTTTCATCAAGAGGCTCTTTAGTTCTTCACTTTCTGCCATAAAGGTGGTGTCATCTGCATATCTGAGATTATTGATATTTATCCTGGCAATCTTGATTCCAGCTTGTGCTTCCTCCACTCCAGCATTTCTCATGATGTACTCTGCATATAAGTTAAATAAGCAAGGTGACAATGTACAGCCTGGACACTCCTTTTCCTATTTGGAACAAGTCTGCCATTCCATGTCCAGTTCTAACTGTTTCTTTTTGACCTGCATACAGATATCTCAGGACGCAGGTCAGATGGTCTGGTGTTCCCATCACTTTAAGAATTTTCCACAGTTTTATGTGATCCACACAGTCAAAGGCTTTGGTGTATTCAATAAAACAGAAGTAGATATTTATCTGAAACTCTTGTTTTTTTGATGATCCAAGGATGTTGGGAATTTGATCTCTGGTCCCTCTGCCTTTTCTAAATCCAGCTTGAACATCTGGAAGTTCACAGCAACTGTATTTGTTCATTCTTCAAATATGGCTCAAAGTTTGTCATCAGAGATGTATATAGTCTATGTCTTCATTTTAATTTTGATCACTTGATGAAAGCTTTTCTCAAATTAATAACTTATCATGTGCATTTTTCCTAACCCAGTTTTTTAATGCCCAACTTTTTTTTTTACCTTATCTATGTGTGAATCTAATATTCTGTTAATTTCAAAGTAGAGTTCTTGGTATCCTAAATTAAAGTCTGCACTTCTATGATAATCCATTCTATTTCTTTTACATTCATTGCTTAACCTGTAAAACTTAATCTTTAGTTAATAAATATTTTCCAATTTGCAATATATTATTACCTGCTATCTCTAATGTTCTTCCCTTGTGGCTCAGCTGGTAAAGAATCCTCCTGCAATGCCAGAGACTTGGGTTCTATTCCTGGATTGGGAAGATCCCCTGGAGAAGGAAAAGGCTACCCACTCCAGTATTCTGGCCTGGAGAGTTCTGTGGACTATATAGTCCATGGGGTTGCAAAGAGTCAGACACAACTGAACAAATTTCACTTTGTTTGACTTTCTCTAACAGTCACTGCCTGTGTGTGTTCTTAGTTGCTCAGTCTTGCCCAACTCTTTGCAACCCTGTGGACTATAGCCATGCAAGCTCCTCTATCCAGGGGAATTCTCCAGGCAAGTATACAGACATGGGTTGCCATGCCCTCCACCAGGGAATCTTCCCAATCCAGGGATCAAACCCAGATCTCACACATTGCAGGCAGATTTTCTACCATCTGAGCCACCAGGGAAGCCAAGAATCCTGGAATGGCTAAACTATCCCTTCTCCAGGGGATCTGCTCAATCCAAGAATTGAACTGGGGTCTCCTGCAATGAAGATGGATTCTTTACCAGATAAGCCTTTTAATTTGCCAAAAGTTGAAGTCTCTGAAAAAACTAAGAGGTGGGGTGGTACATTACTGGCAGAGGAAAAATTCTGTGGTCACCAGAAAAATGAAATATCATAAGAGAGGTATTTAAGAGTATTTAACTCATTTTTTTCTGTCTGTCATTTTCTTTGGGGGGGTGTGTTGTTTTCCTTTTCTTTCTTTTTTTAAAATTTCTCTTAAGATCATGCATGTGTCCTCAAATTTATTTTTATCTAGTTACATCATTTTATGAATTTTGCATAAATTTCATGAATATTTTTAATAGGCTGAATTCAGAAATTATACATTTTGTTTTCTATGAAAGATTATACANGGGTGTGTTGTTTTCCTTTTCTTTCTTTTTTTAAAATTTCTCTTAAGATCATGCATGTGTCCTCAAATTTATTTTTATCTAGTTACATCATTTTATGAATTTTGCATAAATTTCATGAATATTTTTAATAGGCTGAATTCAGAAATTATACATTTTGTTTTCTATGAAAGATTATACATTTTATATAAGAGTTAAAGAGACTGTTATCTAAATGAAATTTCCTAACAATTTTCAAAAATGGAAATTCACTTGATAAATATGTAATTATTGTAGAGGCTAGAATGGAAAGGGAAAAAAGCAACAGGAAAACAACTTGGTAAAAATTATGGTATTTGTTTGAAAATAAAGATTGTAAGGATGATGAATTTTAGCAAACAGGATCTTAAGATATATATATATATATATATGACAAAATTTAGAATGTTGTTCAGTTCATTTCAGTCACTCAGTCATGTTCCAGTCTTTGTTACCCCATAAACTGCAGCACGCCAGGCCTCCCTGTCCATCACCAACTCCTGGAGTCCACCCAAGCCCATGTACATGGAGTCAGTGATGCCATCCAGCCATCTCATCCTCTGTTGTCCCCTTCTCCTCCTGCCCTCAATCTTTTCCAGAATCAGGGTATTTTCAAATGAATCAGCTCTTCACATTAGGTGGCCAAAGTATTGGAGTTTCAGCTTCAACATCAGTCCTTCCAAAGAACACTCAGGACTGATCTCGTTTAGGATGAACTGGTTGGATGTCCTAGCAGTCCAAGGGATTCTCAAGAGTCTCCTCCAACACCACAGTTCAAAAGCATCAATTCTTCGGTGCTCAGTTTTCTTTATATTCCAACTCTCACATCCATATATGACCACTGGAAAGAGCATAGCCTTGACTAGATGGACGTTTGTTGACAAAGTAATGTCTCTGCTTTTTAATATGCTGTCTAGGTTGGTCATAACTTTCCTTCCAAGAAATAAGCGTCTTTAATTTAATGGCTGCAATCACCATCTGCACTGACTTTGAGTTCTTCGGTGCTCAGTTTTCTTTATATTCCAACTCTCACATCCATACATGACCACTGGAAAGACCATAGCCTTGACTAGATGGACGTTTGTTGACAAAGTAATGTCTCTGCTTTTTAATGTGCTGTCTAGGTTGGTCATAACTTTCCTTCCAAGAAATAAGCGTCTTTAATTTCATGGCTGCAATCACCATCTGCACTGACTTTGGAGCCCAGAAAAAGTCAGCCACTCTTTCCCCATCTATTTGACATCAGCTGATGGGACCTAATGCCATGATCTTCGTTTTCTGAATGTGGAGCTTTAAGCCAACTTTTTCACTCTCCTCTTTCGTTTTCATCAAGAGGCTTTTTTAGTTCTTCTTCACTTTCTGCCATAAGGGTGGTGTCATCTGTATATCTGAGGTTATTGATATTTCTCCAAGTAATCTTGATTCCAGCTTGTGCTTCCTCCAGCCCAGTGTTTCTCATGATGTACTCTGCATAGAAGTTAAATAAGCAGGGTGACAATATACAGCTTTGACATACTCCTTTTCCTTTTTGGAACCAATTTGTTGTTCCATGTCCTATTCTAACTGTTGCTTCCTCACCTGCATACAGGTTTCTCAAGAGGCAGGTCAGGTGGTCTGGTGTTCCTATCTCTTTCCTAATTTTCCAGTTTATTGTGAGTCACACAGTCAAAGACTTTGGCATCATCAATAAAGCAGAAATAGATGTTTTTCTGGAACTCTCTTGCTTTTTCGATGATCCTGTGGATGTTGGCAATGTGAGCTCTGGTTCCTCTGCCTTTTCTAAAACCAGCTTGAACAAACAGAAGAGCACGTATTGCTGAAGCCTGGCTTGGAGAATTTTGAGCATTACTTTACTAGCATGTGAGATGAGTGCAATTGTGTGGTAGTTTGAGCATTATTTGGCATTGCTTTTCTTTGGGATTGGAATGAAAACAGACCTTTTCCATTCCTGTGGCCACTGCTGAGTTTTCCAAATTTTCTGGCATTTTGAGTGCAGCACTTTCACAGGGTCATCTTTCAGGAGTTGAAATAGCTCAACTGGAATTCCATCACCTCCACTAGCTTTGTTCATAGCGATGCTTCCTAAGGTTTACTTGACTTCACATTCCAGGATGTCTGAGTCTAAGTGAGTAATAACACCATCATAATTACCTGGGTCATGAAGATCTTTCTTGTGGATGGTTGACACTGAAATCAGATTTATTATATTTTTTTGTAGCCAAAGATGGAGAAGCTCTATACAGTCAGCAAAAGCAAGACCGGGAGCTGACTGTGGCTTGGATCATGAACTCCTTATTGCCAAATACAGACTGAAATTGAAGAAAACCACTAGACCATTTAGGTATGACTTAAATCAAATTTAAAGTACAATAGTACTTAAAATATTGTGGGTTGAAAATAAATTGACAGAAAAAAAAAAGAAAAGAAATTGACAGTAAAAAAAAATATTTAGTTCAAAAAAAATTATAAGATGCCTGGTGTCTTTACATTATCATCAAATAAAACAAATTTCAAAACAAAAGACATTTACAGAAATAATAATGCTGAAAAGGTCAAATGTATATGAACTCAACAAAAGCTTGAAATAGATGAAATAAAACTGACAGAATTAGATACAGAGTTCATATTCTGCAATCATTAGTTTATAACTCTTCATTCACTTTATTATTCTGATACCTTAAATCTACTTTCTGCCTCCACTAATTTGCCTAGTCTTAGCTAATAGATTTAAGGGACTAGATCTGATAGATAAAGTGCGTGATGAACTATGGACTGAGGTTTGTGACATTGTACAGGAGACAGGGATCAAGACCATACCTATGGAAATGAAATGCAAAAAAGCAAAATGGCTGTCTGGGGAGGCGTAACAAATAGCTGTGAAAAGAAGAGAAGCAAAAAGCCACGGAAAAAAGGAAAGATATAAGCATCTGAATGCAGAGTTCCAAAGAATAGCAAGAAGAGATAAGAAAGCCTTCTTCAGCAATCAATGCAAAGAGATAGAGGAAAACAACAGAATGGGAAAGACTAGAGATCTCTTCAAGAGAATTGGAGATACCAAGGGANTACCCATTTGAATGCAGAGTTCCAAAGAATAGCAAGGAGAACTAAGAAAGCCTTCCTTAGCAATCAATGCAAAGAAATAGAGGAAAACATAGCAATCAATGCAAAGAAATAGAGGAAAACAATAGAACAGGAAAGACCAGAGTTCTCTTCAAGAAAATTAGAGATACTAAGGAAATATTTCATGCAAAGATGGGATCAATAAAGGACAGAAATTGTAAGTACCTAACAGTAGCAGAGATATTAAGAAGAGGTGGCAAGAATACACAGAACTATACCAAAAAGTTATTCACGATCCAGATAATCACGATGGTGCTGATGTGATAATTTGCTGATTAATTGCAAGAAGAAAGATGAAGGGCCAAGGGTAGGATCACTATTTGTAAACTGGATATCTGGTAAATGACAGTATTATTAGGGAAGGGAACAATAAGAAATGGAAAACATGTTTGAATGGTAGAGTATACATTTAATGATTTTCGTTCAGAACATCAGCACAGAGATAGTCCAAATCTGGGAAAGGACATATGGTAGGAGAAGAAGTACTGGAAGAATAAGTTACTGAGCAAGAGAGCAAAGACAGTGAGAGAAGAGAAATGAGAAATTTAGAAAAGTGACATTGAACACAAAAAGAGTCAACTAAGTTAACAAAAACATTTAATGATTTTCGTTCAGAACATCAGCAGAGAGATAGTCCAAATCTGGGAAAGGACATATGGTAGGAGAAGAAGTACTGGAAGAATAAGTTACTGAGCAAGAGAGCAAAGACAGTGAGAGAAGAGAAATGAGAAATTTAGAAAAGTGACATTGAACACAAAAAGAGTCAACTAAGTTAACAAAATTTGAAAACTACAAATGATAAAAAATACATCATACTCTTTTTTTTTATTTTTTTTTAACTCTTTATAACATTTATTATCCTTGGGTAATAATAATACCTACTGTACTATTGTAAAATATACCTTTGATATCTGTAGTTGATATGTCTGGTATCTTTGATATCAATTTTGTAAAATACTATTTACCTCTTATTTATTCAGTTTGTTCTAGAAATGATTAGAGATTAGTTATCCTCATCTATTGGAGGAGGAACTGGCCACCCACCCCAGTATTCTTGCCTAGAGAATCCCAAGGGCATAAGAGCCTGGCAGACCCCACTAGTCCATGGGGTCACAAAGAGTTGGACAGGACTGAGTGACTAAGCACAACGTACTATCATCTATACCTTTAAGACTTTTTTCATAAAACTTGTCCTTTAAGCTAAGAACCAAATCTCTTATATTTTGATTCATCCATCTCAAAGCTGAAAGCTGGATTTTTTTCTCCAGACAGTTAGAGAAAAGATGATGATTAAATTATAGAAAGATAAAGCCATATCGGGATGCAGAAGCTGGGAGGTCAGGTATACTCAATAGCTAGTTAAAAGACTTTTTCCACACTAACCTGAAATTGAATTTGCTGCAAATTCCTTCCTCAGTTGATGTGTATTTACTGTATTTCATTAACCTTCTGTTAGATCAAAGCACAACACTGTAGAAGCTGCCAATGTTAAACCCATGAAAACCAAGATTCAACTGTATTTGGTTCAAAATATGTTCCTAATGCCCAATTAGAATGACACATATCTGGCTTATAGATCACTTATCTTTAAACTGTCAAATCATAAGTTTGAGAATAAGTTAAAAGTTATGAGTTCACCAATATGGAAATGAGTTTGAATGAGAAAATGAAAGCAGATTAGGGAAGTTGTAATTAATTAAAAGAATAGCAATTCAGTGTCTACTTTGAATACTAGACACTAAGGGCAATTGAACGGGTTTAGGAAAAGATTCAATAATGTGACCAGGGGATTAAAAACATTGAGAGAATTACCATGGTATGTACAGTGAGAGTCCACCAAAGAAATACCTAGCCAGAATGTAAGTTAGTGGGGAGAAGTGGTAGGCAAGAAAGAGCTATTCCCATCCAATTATATATAAATGAGATTTGAGTAGTGGGGTCATCAAAATTAATAGAAGTGAAATCTCTGCCCCAAACAAAGGAAACATTATGTGGAAAATTCTGGATGTTAGAAAAGCTAGTAGATTAAAGAAATGAAAGCATTTAGTGTGTAATAACAAGCTCACTTGTTGTGAACTGTGTGACAAAGTTGGAGAAATAATCTGGAGCCCCATGCTGGGGAGGCTAGACTATCTGATGGCAAAAAATGGACACAGAATATTAAGTGTCTTGATGAGATTCAGGATTTATTATGATTATTCTGGTTATGGTGTCAGATTCATATGATAATAGAAAAAATTTAAGATATTTTTCCTCCAAAAATTAAGTAGATCAATGATAAATTATATCCTAGAATTTTTGACATAAAATAGAAGGAGCATTGGAGTGGAAATATAAACATGTATATTAAGCCTGATTTCTGCAATTTACTAATGGTATGGGTTTGAACATGTTTCTCAACATCATTTTAAACATAAATTTATAGTGATTTCATCAAAGACGGCGGAAGAATAGGACGGGGACACCACTTTCTCCCTCACAGATTCATCAAAAGAACATCTCAAGGCTGAGCAAACTCCACAAAACAACTTCTGAATGCTGGCAGAGGACATCAGGCACCCAGAAAAACAGAGCACTGACTTCAAAAGCAGGTAGGGAAAAAAATATAAAAGCCGAAAAAAAAAGAGACAAAGGAGGTGGGGAGGGAGCTCCGTCCCTGGAAGGGAAGCCCGTCCCGGGAAGGGAAGCTTAAGAAGAGAGGTTTCCAAACGCCAGGAAACACTCTCCCTGCCGAGTCTGTGGCGAGCCTTGTAAACACAGAGGGCAACATAACAGGAAGGAAAAATAAATGAACAATTAAAACCAACAGATTACAAGCCCAACAGTAACTCGCCCAGCGGAAAAGCAGCGCAAACGCCTGCGTCCGCCATTACCCAGTGGGGGCAGGGCAGGGAGGCGCGGGCTGAGGTGCTTTCAGAATCGGGCAGGAGCGTCCCGCCGCGCGTAACCAGAATGAACTAACTGCGGCTAGCGAACCAGACTGTGGGAGAGCTTCCACGCGGAAAGCTGAAACATAAGACACCGCCAGGTCCGCACATGTATCAAAGGGCGGAAAAGAGCTAGCCGGCTGCAGACCATCCCCCGCCGGCGGCAGGCAGCCAGAGCCGGAAGGGCTGGAAGGGGGCAATCGCAGCCCCGGAGAGACTTTACCTACCAAATTGCAAGCAGGCTTCTTTGCTAAGACTGCTGGGGGTTCTGGACAGTCACCACCCGCCTCACAAGAGGTGCCAGCGGTACACCCAGAAAACTGAGCGGCAG
>SJYX01013389.1:281566-317891 GCA_006410675.1 Oreotragus oreotragus
AAGTAGATCAATGATAAATTATATCCTAGAATTTTTGACATAAAATAGAAGGAGCATTGGAGTGGAAATATAAACATGTATATTAAGCCTGATTTCTGCAATTTACTAATGGTATGGGTTTGAACATGTTTCTCAATATCATTTTAAACATAAATTTATAAATTGAAATGCAAAAATTTTAATAATGTCCATTCACAAAGTGGTTTTAAGTAACCGGACCTTGAAAGAGCTTTTGAAAATCTATAACAAAATATTGATTATTTTTAGAAATGTGGCTATGAATATAATATTTTAAATGCCTATCAAGAAACATGAGCTCTATATTAGGTTCAAAAACTATAAATCTACACTTAAAGAAGAAAGTATTTTCATATTTATAAGTGAAAACCCTTTGAAATAAGTTAAAGCTAGGTCATATGGCAGCTTTTAGCTTTTTAAGGACTCTCCCTAATGTTTTTCATAGTGGCTTTACCAGTTTACATTCCCACCAACAGGATAAGAGGAATCCTTTTTCTCCACACCCTCTCCAGAATTTCTTTGTGGACTTTTTGATGATGGCCTTTCTGACTGATGTAAACTGATACCTCACTGTAGTTTTGATTTGCATTTCTCTAATAATTAGTGATGTTGAGCATCTTTCTATGTGCTTTGTCCATCTCTATATCTTCTTTGGAAAAATGTCTATTTATGTCTTCTGCACTTTTTTTTTTTTTACATGAGCTGTTTGTAAATTTTGGCGATTAATCAGTTGTTTCATTTGCAAATATTTTCTCCCATTCTAAATGCTGTCTTTTTCATTTTGTTTATAGTTTCCTTAGCTGTTCAAACACTTTTAAGTTTAATTAAATCCCATTAGCTTAATTTTGTTTTTATTTTCATTATTCTAAGAAGTGATCAAAAAAGATCTTGCTGCCATTTATGTCAAAGCATGCTCTGCATATGTTCTCCCCTAAGAGTCTTATAGAATCTGACCTTAAACATAAGTCTTTAATCCATTTTGAGTTTAGTTTTGTGTGATGTTAATGAGTGTTATAATTTCATTATTTTACATGTAGCTGTCCAAGTTTTCTAGCACCACTCATTGAAGAGACTGCCTTTTCTCTATTGTATAGTCTTACCTCCTTTGTCATAGATTAGGTGTCCACAGGTGTGTGTGTTTATCTCTCTCTGAACTTTATCTCCTGTTTCACTGATCTGCATTTCTGTTTTTGTGCTAGTACCATATTGTTTTGATGACCCAGGGATCCCATTCTTGTGCATATATCCAGTAGAAAACTATAACTTGAAAGGATGTGTGCACCTTAATGATCACTGTGGTGCTATTTACAATAGCTAAAACATGGAAGCAATTTAAATGCCCATCAACAGAGGAATGGATAAAGAAGATGTGGTACATATATACAAGGGAATATTACTCACCATAGAAAAGAATGAAAGAAAATGAAATAATGCCATTTGCAATGACATAGATGGACCTAGAGATTATCATAGAGTGAAGTAATTCAGAAAGAGAAAGATGAATATTGTATAACTTCACTTATATGTAGAATCTGAAAAGTGGCACAAGTGGACCCATTTACAAAACAGAAATAGTTGCAGATGTAGAAAATAAACATACCAAGAGGTTACCAAGAGGGGAAGGGGTGGTAGGATGAACTGGTAGGTTGGGATTGACATACATACACTGTATACTATAATGTATTGACTATATTGACATATATACACTATAAATAAAAGAGACGAATAAACATTTTTTAGCTAATGAAAACATCCTGTATAGCACAGGATACTCTATTCAGTGTTCTGTGGTGACCTAAATGGAAAGAAGTCTAAAAAAGAATATACATATATGTATGAATACACACACACACACACATATATATAACTGATTCACTTTCCTGTACATCAGAAATTAACACAACATTGTAAACAAATATATTCTAGTAAATAAATAATAAATATGCTTCAATAATAAAATATTTACCAATTAATTAACTAATTAAAGCTACATAAATGAATTTATAAATCATAAATCACATATAGGTTAGAACACAACTATTATATAAGCTATAATTATTGACTTTTTTATTTATTAATGATTTTGTATAGCTTATTAAAACTAGGAAGCTTATTAAAACTACAAAGATTTTTTAAACTATAAAGTAGCTTATTAAAACTATAAAACTTCAGTTATAGTTTAGATATATCTGTTATATCAACCATTTGCTTATAATGCCATTTATATAACAATATTAGAATTATGAGATTTGTACTATAGGCATATGGTTGATATCACCATGACAATTGAATGCATTTTTAAATTACTAAAATTAATTTTATACTATCATAGTTACTTTGTAGGACCTTTTAAACTATTTTTAGAGTAAGCCAAAAGATAAATAAAGTATTACATTCATTGTCAAATATTAAATAAGTAGAAGTAACTATATATTTTAATTCATATGTAAGCATGGTTTTTGATAACATACAATGCAGAACAGAAGAATAAGATGACATTAAATAATATTGAAAATTAGGGAATAGGATAATATTTGAGAAAAAGAGTGGATTGTAAAATAAACTGAGTCCTATTTGGATAAATTGAGCTTAAAATGTTTTACTGGAATCTATGAGATTAATGACAAAATATTTAACAAGCTTTTAGAAATTTGCATCTGAGTTCAGGAATGGGCCAAAGGCTAGAGGCATAGATTTTGGCATCAACTACCTATAAGTAATATCTGAATTATTGAGATTAAAAGAACTTACAAATGAAGGGATGCCCACATTTAAAAGTTGGGAAGAGGAAAGTAGAGGACATATGTTAAGGTTGAAAAGGTATATCTGATAATTAAGGGAACCGATAGAAACCAATCTCATAGAAATGAAAAGAAAATATTTCATGAAGGATGAAATTTCTCTTAGTGTGGAAAGTAGATTGAAAATTAAAATTTTTAAAATGACCATGAAATTTCAACAAATGAATTTTTTTAGAGAAGAAATTTTAGAAATTGAAACTAACAAATGTACTGAAAGACAGTAAATTTTGTTATGAACAGAGTAAAACTGACCAAAAAAGAAATGACCTTTCCTATAAAAACCAAAGAAAAATCCAAAAGTTGCGTGATATCCTCTAGAAATCATTGAGGTAAGAAAAGAGGAATCAATAGAAATTTAGATGAAAAAATTGATCAAGAATAAGAAATAGTATGACATAAAGTGATCAGCATGTATTTTTGTATGTCTACTGTGAACACACCAAAACAATTACACACTTCCCCTAGTAAAAATATTAGCTAACTTTGGAAAGATAATTGTCTTTGAGTAAGCATTTACTAAATGTTAGATATTTTATTATAGACAATTTCCTGGAATCATTACATGTATTATTTCAGTTAATCATCAGAAAGCTCACAGGGAGATAATTTTAATGTAATTCTTATTTCATGCTTGAAAAAACGGAAGCTTAAACAGCTTCAGTTCAGTTCAGTCACTCAGTAGTGTCTGACTCTTTGCGACCCCAGGAATCGCAGCAGGCCAGGCCTTCCTGTCCATCACCAACTCCCAGAGTTCACCCAAACCCATGTCCATCGAGTCAGTGATGCCATCCAACCATCTCATCCTCTGTCGACCCCTTCTCCTCCTGCCCTCAATCTTTCCCAGCATCAGGGTCTTTTCAAATGAGTCAGCTCCTTGCATCAGGTGGCCAAAGTATTGGAGTCTCAGCTTGAAAATCAGTCCTTCTAATGAACACCCAGGATTGATTTCTTTTAGGATGCACTGGTTGGATCTCCTTGCAATCCAAGTCAAGAGTCTTCTCCAACACCATAATTCAAAAGCATCAATTATTCTGTGCTTGGCTTTCTTTATTGTCCAACTCTCACATCCATATATGACCACAGGAAAAACAATAGCCTTGACAAGACAGACCTTTGTTGACAAAGTAATGTTTCTGCTTTTGAATATGCCGTCTAGGTTGGTCATAACTTTCCTTCCAAGGAGTAAGCGTCTTTTAATTTCATGGCTGCAATCACCATCTGCATTGATTTTGGAGCCCCCCCAAATAAAGTCAGCCACTGTTTCCACTGTTTCCCCATCTATTTGCCATGAAGTGATGGGACCAATGCCATGAACTTAGTTTTCTGAATGTTGAGCTTTAAGCCAACTTTTTCACTCTCTTTCACTTTCATCAAGAGGCTCTTTAGTTCCTCTTCACTTTCTGCCATAAGGGTGGTGTCATCTGCATATCTGAGGTTATTGATATTTCTCCTGGCAATCTTGATTCCAGCTTGTGCTTCCTTCAGCCCAGCATTTCTCATGATGCACTCTGCATATAAGTTAAATAAGCAGGGTGACAATATACAGCCTTGACGTACTCCTTTTCCTAATTGGAACCAGTCTGTTGTTTCAGAAAGTCCAATTCTAACTGTTGCTTCCTGACCTGCATTCATGTTTCTCAAGAGTCAGGTCAGGTGGTCTGATACTCCCATCTCTTTCAGAAATTTCCACAGTTTATTGTGATCCACACAGTCAAAGGCTTTGGCATAGTAAATAAAGCAGAAATAGATGTTTTTCTGGAACTCTCTTGCTTTTTCCATGATCCAGCGGATGTTGGCAAATTGATCTCTGGTTCCTTTGCCTTTTCTAAAACCAGCTTGAACATCTGGAAGTTCACGGTTCATGTATTGCTGAAGCCTGGCTTGGAGAATTTTGAGCATTACTTTACTAGTGTGTNTCTCTTGCTTTTTCCATGATCCAGCGGATGTTGGCAAATTGATCTCTGGTTCCTTTGCCTTTTCTAAAACCAGCTTGAACATCTGGAAGTTCACGGTTCATGTATTGCTGAAGCCTGGCTTGGAGAATTTTGAGCATTACTTTACTAGTGTGTGAGATGAGTGCAATTGGACAGTATTTTCATCATTATTTGGCATTGCCTTTCTTTGGGATTGGAATGAAAACTGACCTTTTTCAGTCCTGTGGCTACTGCTGAGTTTTCCAAATTTGCTGACAAATTGAAAAGCTAAGAATGGTCCAAAAATTAATAGACATTCAAGAATCAGGGATTGAACTATTCAAGGTAATTATCTGCTGCCTTCCTGATACAGTCTTTGAGAAATTTACTGAGCATCTTCTTTTTCAAATTAAAAAAAATTTGCATTCAAGTATGATTAACAGTGTTGTATTAGTTGCAGGTGTACAACAGAGTGATTCAATTATATGTATAAATGTATCTGTTTTTCCAATTCTTTTGCCATTTAGGTTATTAAAGATTATTGAGCAGTTTTCTGTTCTGTTCAGTAGGTTTTTATTGCTTATCTATTTTAATTTTTTTAGTATAACAAAAATTATTTTACTAAAACACAAAATTTACAGAAGTTTCCAAACAAGCCATACAAAGTGATCACAATCATTTTTTGTAGAGAGGATTCTGCACTTGACAGCAAAATCACAGTGTTTTCAGAAACAGATGTAATGTTTGTGTAATGTTCCCATTTTGGTTTAAGCAGGCAAGTTGGTCTGTCTGCAGTATCTAAATAAAGTTAGACTTGGCTAGAGAGCATATTCTAAAGAAATGGTTAGCTACTTCTATTGGTTATCAATTTTTAATATAGCACTATGTACATGTCAATACCAAAATACCTATCCATCGCTTTCCCCTAACCTGCCTCTCTGGTAACTAAAAGTTAATTCTCTCAGTCTGTGCATTGTTTTCTGTTTTGTGAAATAAATTCATTTGTAGCAGTTTTTTTAGGTATGCACATAAGCAATGTCATATGATATTTGTCTTGTCTGACATACTTCACTTAGTGTAATCTCTAGGTATAGCCATATTGTTGCATATGGCATTATTTCATTTATTATAATGGCTGAGTAATGTTCCAATACATACCGCATCCTCTGTATCCATTCATCTGTCTATGGTCATTTAGGTTGCTTCCATATCTTGGCTATTGTAAACAGTGCTGCAATGGACAATGGGGTGAATGTATCCTTTTGAATCATGATTTTCTCCAGATGTATGCCCAGTTCTGCATTACATGGTAGTTCTATTTTTAGTTTGTTAAGGTGAAGGTGAAGTCACTCAGTCGTGTCCGACTCTTTCCGACCCCGTGGACTGTAGCCTACAAGGCTCCTCCATCCATGGGATTCTCCAGGCAAGAATACTGGAGTGGGCTGCCATTTCCTTTTCCAGAGGATCTTCCTGACCCAGGGATCAAACCTGGGTCTCCCGCATTGCAGGCAGACACTTTAACCTCTGAGCCACCAGGGAGTTCTCCATAGTGGCTGTACCAGTTTATATTCCCATCAACGATGTAAGAGGGTTTCTTTTTCTGTACACCCTGTCCAGTATTTAATATTTGTATGTTTTTTTTTGGTGATGACAATTCTGACTTGTGTGAAGTCATACCTCATTGCAGTTTTGACTTGCATATCTCTAACCATTAGTGATGCTGAGCATCTTTTCATGTGTTTTTGGCCATTTGTATTTCTTTGGACAAAAGTCTACTGAAGGCTAGAGATCTCTTCAAGAAAATTAGAGATACAAAAGGAATATTTCATGCAAAGATGAGCTCAGTAAAGGAAAGAAATTGTGTAGACTTAACAGAAGGAGACGATATTAAGAAATGATGGCAAGAATACACAGATCTGTATATGAAAAAAAAAAAAAAATCTTCACGAACCAGAAAATCATGATGGTGTGATCACTCACCTAGAGCCAGACATCCTGTAATGTGCAGTCAGGTAGTCCTTAGGAAGAATCACTAAGAACAAAGCTAGTGGAGGTTTTAGAATTCCAGTTGAGCCAATTCAAATTCTAAAAGGTGATGTTGTGAAGGTGCTACACTCAATATGCTGGCAAATTTGGAAAAATCAGCAGTGGCCAAAGGACTGGAAAAGATCAGTTTTCATTCCAATCCCAAAGAAAAGCAATGTCAAAGAATGCTCAAACTACTGCACAATTGCACTCTCTCACATGCTAGTAAAGAAATGCCCAAAATTCTACAAGCCAGACTTCAGCAATACATGAACCGTGAACTTCCAGATGTTCAAGCTGGTTTTAGAAAAGGCAGAGGAACCAGAGATCAAATTCCCAACAGCTGCTGGATCATAGAAAAAGCAAGAGAATTCCAGAAAAACATCTATTCCTGCCTTATTAACTATGCCAAAGCCTTTGACTGTGTGGATCACAATAAANAAAAAAAAAAAAAAATCTTCACGAACCAGAAAATCATGATGGTGTGATCACTCACCTAGAGCCAGACATCCTGTAATGTGCAGTCAGGTAGTCCTTAGGAAGAATCACTAAGAACAAAGCTAGTGGAGATTTTAGAATTCCAGTTGAGCCAATTCAAATTCTAAAAGGTGATGTTGTGAAGGTGCTACACTCAATATGCTGGCAAATTTGAAAAAATCAGCAGTGGCCAAAGGACTGGAAAAGATCAGTTTTCATTCCAATCCCAAAGAAAAGCAATGTCAAAGAATGCTCAAACTACTGCACAATTGCACTCTCTCACATGCTAGTAAAGAAATGCCCAAAATTCTACAAGCCAGACTTCAGCAATACATGAACCGTGAACTTCCAGATGTTCAAGCTGGTTTTAGAAAAGGCAGAGGAACCAGAGATCAAATTCCCAACAGCTGCTGGATCATAGAAAAAGCAAGAGATGCTAGTAAAGAAATGCCCAAAATTCTACAAGCCAGACTTCAGCAATACATGAACCGTGAACTTCCAGATGTTCAAGCTGGTTTTAGAAAAGGCAGAGGAACCAGAGATCAAATTCCCAACAGCTGCTGGATCATAGAAAAAGCAAGAGAATTCCAGAAAACCATCTATTCCTGCCTTATTAACTATGCCAAAGCCTTTGACTGTGTGGATCACAATAAATTGATGAAAATTCTGCAAGAGATGAGAATACCAGATCAACTGACCTGCCTCTTGAGAAATCTGTATGCAGGTCAGGCAGCAACAGTTATAACTGGATATGGAATGACAGACTGGTTCCAAATAGGAAAAGGAGTACGTCAAGGCTGTATATTGTCACCCTGCTNGAATACCAGATCAACTGACCTGCCTCTTGAGAAATCTGTATGCAGGTCAGGCAGCAACAGTTATAACTGGATATGGAATGACAGACTGGTTCCAAATAGGAAAAGGAGTACGTCAAGGCTGTATATTGTCACCCTGCTTATTTAACTTATATGCAGAATGCATCATGAGAAACACTGGGCTAGTAGAAGAACAAGTTGGAATCAAGATTGCCGGGAGAAATATCAATAACTTCAGATATGCAGATGACACCAACCTTATGGAAGAAAGTGAAGAAGAACTAAAGAGCCTCTTGATGAAAGTGAAAGAAGAGAGTGGAAAAGTGGGCTTAAAGCTCAACATTCAGAAAACAAAGATCATGGCATCGGTCCCATCACTTCATGGCAAATAGATGGGGAAACAGTGGAAACAGTAGCTGACTTTATTTTGGGGGGTTTCAAAAATCACTGCAGGTGGTGATTGCAGCCATGAAATTAAAAGACACTTACTCCTTGGAAGGAAAGTTATGACCAACCTAGACAGCACATTAAAAAGCAGAGACATTACTCTGCCAACAAAGGTCTGTCTTGTCAAGGATATGGTTTATCCAGTAGTTGTCTGGATGTGAAAGTTGGACTATAAAGAAAGCTGAGCACAGAAGAATGGATGTTTTTGAACTGTGGTGTTGGAGAAGACTCTTGAGAATCCCGTAGACTGCAAGGAGATCCAACCAGCCCATTCTAAAGGAGATAAGTCCTCAGGGTTCATTGGAAGGACTGATGTTGAAGATGAAACTCCATTACTTTCTTTGGGCACTGATGTGAAGAGCTGACTTATTTGAAAAGACCCTGATTCTGGGAAAGATTGAAGGTGAGAGGAGAAGGGAACAACAGAGGAAGAGATAGTTGTATGGCTTCACTGGCTCAGTGGACATATGTTTGAGTAAGCGCTGGGAATTGGTAGTGAACAGGAGGCCTGGCAGTCGATGCGGTCACAAAGATCTGTACATGACTGACTGAACTGAACTTATCTGAAGTCCTCTGTATATATATATATATATTAGAACCTTCATGAGCTGTTTGTAAATTTTGGAAATCAGTCCCTTGTCAGCCCCATTTTATGGGTTGTCTTTTGTTTCCTTGCTGTGCAAAAGCTTTTGAATTTAATTAAGTCCCATTTGTTTATTTTTATTTTCATTATTATAGGAGGCGAATCAAGAAATATCTTCCTGTGATTTATGTCAGAGTGTTCTGCCTATGGTTTACTCTAAGAGTTTTATGGTGTCCAGCCTTACATTTATGGCTGATTCATTTTGAGATTATTTTTGTGTATGGTGTTGAAGAATGTTCTAAACATGTAAGTCCAGTTTTCCAAGCACCATTTATTGAAGAGACTGCCTTTTCTCCATTGTATAGTCTTCCTTCCTTTTTGTAGATTAATTGACCATAGGTGTGTGGGTTTATTTCTGAGTTTTCTATCCTGTTTCATTGATGTATGTTTGTTTCCGCATCAACACCATACCGTTTTTATGATCATAGCTTTGTAGTATGGTCCGAAGTCAAGGAGCCTGCTTTCACCATGTTTTTATTTCTCAAGTGTGTTTCTGCTATTCAGAGTCTTTTGTGTTTCCATTTAAAGTTTTAAATTTTTTGTTATCGTTCTGAAAAAACATACCATTAGTAACTTGATAATGATTGCATTGAATCTGTAGATTCAGTTCAGTTCAGTCGCTCAGTCGTGTCTGACTCTTTGCGACCCCATGAATCGCAGCACGCCAAGCCTCCCTGTCCATCACCAACTCCCAGAGTTCACTCAGACTCATGTCCATTGAGTCCGTGATGCCGTCCAGCCATCTCATCCTCAGTCATCCCCTTCTCCTCCTGCCCTCATTCCCTCCCAGCATCAGAGTCTTTTCCAATGGGTCAGCACTTCGCATGAGGTGGCCTAAGTACTGGAGTTTCAGCTTTAGCATCATTCCTTCCAAAGAAATCCCAGGGCTGATCTCCTTCAGAATGGATTGGTTGGATCTCCTTGCTGTCCAAGGGACTCTCAAGAGTCTTCTCCAACACCACAGTTCAAAAGCATCAATTCTTCAGTACTCAGCCTTCTTCACAGTCCAACTCTCACATCCATACATGACCACAGGAAAAACCATAGCCTTGACTAGACAGACCTTAGTCGGCAAAGTAATATCTCTGCTTTTGAATATGCTCTCTAGGCTGGTCATAACTTTTCTTCCAAGGAGTAAGCGTCTTTTAATTTCATGGCTGCAGTCACCATCTGCAGTGATTTTGGAGCCCCAAATAATAAAGTCTGACACTGTTTTCACTGTTTCCCCATCTATTTCCCATGAAGTGATGGAATCGGATGTCATGATCTTCGTTTTCTGAATGTTGATCTTTAAGCCAACTTTTTCCTTAGGTGATATTGTCATTTTGACACTACTGATTCTTCCAATCCAAGAATGTGGTATATCTTTCTGTTTGTGTCATCTTTCATTTCTTTCATCACTGTCTTAGAGTTTTAAGAGTACCAGTCCTTTGTCTCCTTAGGTAGGTTTATTCCTAAGCATTTTATTGTTTCAGATATGATGGTGTATAGGATTGTTTCTTAATTTCTCTTTTGATCTTTCATTGTTAGCATCCAGGAAATCAAGATATTTCTGTGTATTAATTTTGTATCCTGCAACTTTACCAAATTCATTGGTGAGCTCTAGTAGGTTGTTGGTGGTATTGTTAGGGATTTCTATGTATAGTATCATGTCATCTGCAAACACTGACAGTTTTAACTTCTTTCTTTTTCCACTTTTAATTCCCTTTATTGATTTTTCTTCTCGGATTTCTGTCATTGGTGACTTTGTATCAGCAGTGAGACATAGCCTCCCCCTGCCTCTACAGAAAGACCCTCCAATCCTAGCAGGTAATTCTGGCCCAGTCTCTTATGAGGTCATCTTTTTTTCTGAGGGGCCTGGTGTTCATGAGACCCTGTGTGTGCCCTTCAAAAGTAGAGTTTCTGTTTCCTCTAGTCCTATGAAATTCCTGAGATCAAGCCCCACTGTCCTTCAAAGACAGATTCTGTGGGTGAGCCTCCTCCCATTGCCACCACCCCCCAGGCTGAGCAGCCTGATATGGTGCTCAGAAAGTTGACCTCTGTGAAAGAAGTACTGTGGTATAATTATTTTTCCAGTTTATGAGTTACCCACTGGTGTATATGGGATTTGATTTTATCATGATTGAGCCCTTCCTGCCATTTCATTGTGATTTCTTCTCTGCCTTTGGATATAAGGTATCTCTTTCAGTAGGTTCCAGTGTTTCTTGGCAAGTGGTTGTTCAGCACTTAGTTGTGATTTTGATGTTTCTTTTTAGAAAACCATGTTGTTCTACTTTGTCATCTTATCTCCTCCTTGCTTTTTATTCTTTATACCTTACTTCTGAGTACATTTAATTCATTATAATAGAATTATTTTTTGATCTTCTACTAGTAACAGGCACTATTTTTAAGTGCCAGTGATACACTATTAAGAAGGTAAGCAGGATCTGTGTGCTTTTGGAGTCCCCATTATCTGGAAATGATAACACAATGAGTGAAGGAGACAAGGAGAAGGAGCAGAGCCAAGTCAGAGGAAATGCTACTGAGATTAAAAAAAAAAAAAAAAAGTCACAAAACTTTGGAGTTTTTTAGTCTAATTCTTATTTTGTAAATGGAAGAAAAAAAATGCAGTGGCTTGAACTTACCCTAGGCAACAAACCACCTAGCCTGGGAGCACACCTCTATTGCTCCAAGTTTGCTTTTCTTTAACTTCTATTTTAACTTCCTATAAATGGTTTCTAAACTTTGAGTGTTATTCAAAGATCCCACTGTTTCACATAAAGTGAAAAAATTTTCATATGAATAAAAATGCTGTAATAAATACAGCTTATAATTCTCTCTACTATTTCACTTTCTTGTTAGCATTTACCATTTTATTACTTATTCTGATACTGTTTTTCTCTGGTGTTTTTAAAGTTTGTGTATATGATTTACGTAGATCAACAATAGCATTGAGAAGCTTAAGATTTCAGTTTTCCAGAAGACAGGAGTCATATAGAGTAACTAACTTAACTCTATTATTTCATTTAGATCCAAATTTTAAAAGGTAAACAATATACTTTGAATATTTTAAAAAAACGACCTGTAGATTCAACATTGTGTTCTGTTCCTGTTACTGAGAAATCTTAAATGATTAATTTAATCATTCAGTTGCCTTATCTCTGTAAGAAGAGTGATAAAATGATAATAGTAATAGTAATTAACACAATACTAATATTTGCTATACATACTTTTGTAGATTTTGGTGTAAGAAAATAAGAAATGCATATTTAAAAATTTATGGAATCAAAAATATATTTAAATGATAAGACAGAAGAATGAAAGATAGTCACAAGGGGCAGAAAATGTGAATCATTAAATAAGGTGTTTTTTGTTCAAATGACATGGGAGCTATGCATTCACAATTGTGTCTTAATGTCAAAGGCAAAGAAAATCACAGATTTTTAGAAATCAAAGTATCTCTGGTTATTTTGTCATCTTCCTTCTTTTATAATTCAAAGAGCTTTGAGAAATAAGGCCACCATCCAAGGTGTCATGAAAGAGGGAGAAGGAGAGGGAGAGGGAGAGGGAGGGATGATTTGGGAGAATAGCATTGAAATATGTATACTATCATGTAAGAAATGAATTGCCAGTCTATGTTCAATGCAGGATGCAGGATGCTTGGGGCTGGTGTATGGGGATGATCTGGAGGGAAGATGTGGGGTGGGAGGTGGGAGGGGNTGAAAGATAGTCACAAGGGGCAGAAAATGTGAAGCATTAAATAAGGTGTTTTTTGTTCAAATGACATGGGAGCTATGCATTCACAATTTTGTCTTAATGTCAAAGGCAAAGAAAATCACAGATTTTTAGAAATCAAAGTATCTCTGGTTATTTTGTCATCTTCCTTCTTTTATAATTCAAAGAGCTTTGATAAATAAGGCCACCATCCAAGGTGTCATGAAATTAGAATTAAAACTGGTATTCTGATTGTCTGTGTCTGTATATAATATATATATAATTTCCAATGCACCCTATTATCTCACAGAGACAAACAGCTAGCACATCTAGTCTCAGTATGTAGAAGGAAACCAGATAAATGATCATTGCTTACATCCAATTTAGTCTTAAAATCAAATGATTGACATGTTCAAAAATCTATTCCAGGCAATATACTTGTAATGTCAGATAAAAGACACATCACCCAGTACTCACTAAAAATTTTTGAGGATTGTGGATTCCCTTAATACAACATATAATGATGTGGATCCTTGGTCAAAGTTCCAATAACCCAAAACACCACAATTCTACTCTGTGGTTATCAGTATCTACCTCCTTAGTGCCCTTGGCAGCTTAAGAAACATCAGTGGCACTTTGCCAGATTTGACAGCCTCCTCTCATCTGACACAAAACAAAGAAAAATGTGTTTCCCAGATGTATTAACAGCAACAGCTGTCCCATCAATGCAGGAAAAAAGATAATCCTCTAAAAAGCAAATGCATAATATATACTCCAAGGCTGGTACATATCTAGCATTTCAATATGACACAAGTTTCAGCTCTCTTCTGATTTGGCTTTAGTCTCTGATTTAAAGGTTGCCAGCTGCAACAAGAGTGTTTGGAGGAGTCAACCTGGGATTACAGATAAGTCATTCTAGGATGAATGTTTGTTCTTGCTGAACATCAGGATCCTACAAGCCAATTCAAAATGAGAGAAAATGTCATTATGCTTAAAGAAGTTCAATTATAGATTCAAATGCATCTGCTATTCATCACTTTTAATCATTGTCATTGTCTGATAAGAGAACCAAAGAAAGAAAGCTCAGTGTAGTGCTGATGGGTCTGTCTCCAAAAACATTCAATTTGTCAACTCTTTTCAGATAGAGAATAAAAATAGATCAAGCGGTAGTCTGTGTGCCTTTTAATGACTCAGTCTTGCTGAAAAATATACATTACACAATGCCAAAAAACGAAATACCCCTCTTTTAATTTTTTTTAATATCTTGTTTTCCCTTTGCTAAAGGAATTCATAAATCCACAAATTGATCACATATGAGTTTAAGGTTTAAAGTACAACATAAGTGTTATAAGTTAAAGTTGATACAAAATAATTTAGTGATCTGAGAAATCTCTCAGGTCAATGCCCCATTATTGACCCATTTTCATCTTGAAGAGCTGGTAAAGTGACCCAAAATAATAAGGTAAATCAGATAGTTTTCATGGAAAAGTTTCCCATAAATACTTTCAGACTATTTTATTATATTAAATTATTTATTTTGTAAACAATGCATCCTCCTGGATTGAAAAAGATTTAATATCTTAATATATCTTACTCTAGTTTCTGTCTTTTTTGTGTCTACCTGGGATCATGCTCACAACAGAAATAAGAATTTTAACTGAGGTAGAAAAAAAAGAAAAGTTTAGTTTGTAGAATATCTGAAACTATAGAAAGCATTCACTGAATAACTATTGGAACATATGTTAAAACAATCACTGAAACAAAAATATTAAACATTTCATTTCCCATTTTAATTAGGTCATACATCATTGATTAAGAACATGAAGTTTGTACAAAACTTCATTGTTAAAATATGTTGAAATCAGCTTGATTATTTATTTAGCCAAATCCTAACAAAAATAAAACTTTTCAGAATATTTGCCACCTTAGCAACTCATTAGACTCACCATGTACACCAGGTCATTCATACACCCATGCTAAGAGCTTACACAATAAAAAGAGGGTGATTATTGTGAAAGATATATTTAGAAAACAAATTTTTCACTATGGCTTTTTTTCAGATTTTTGCAAAACTGGATATATAAACCTCTTTGTAAAACAGAGTATTGTATGATCCTGATGAAGCACTGAATCATAGTTAAAATCATTATTCTGGAATAGAAATTACAAGTAAGATAAAAATCACTAAATGACTTGCCTGAAGCAATAATGATCAGCATAATAATTGTGAATAGTTTGAACTGATTTCAGTTATTCATATGAAATCTAGGAAAAGACAAAGATCTTATAGTTATTTTACAGTACATTTTTACAATATTAACAGAGGCTGATTATTTGGTACATATTACATTTCAGGCAGTGTTCTGGATCTTTTCCATTTATAGGTGTAGAATAGAATAAAATGTTTATTTGATAACTGTTCTATAGCTAGTAATTTCCATAACTGGGATTCAAATGACTCAAATGTTAATCTCTCCAAAGCTCATTTGTCCTCACTAGAGATCATGTTTGTGTATAATCCATAAAGAATTTTTTCTAGATATTTCACAGAGCATTGTTTTGACCATAAAGGTAATGTTCATACCAAAAATATTTCATTCTTTCATTCACAATTTGTCCCCCTAGACTGAATATTGAATACAATGGTAAAATCAAAACACATGAAACTTGTCCACATGGACCTTTTATTTGGCTTTTGCTTTTTAGTAAAAGAAACAGATTTCAACCAAATAGTTAAATAGATCTACAATTATAACTGGTGTAAGGGATATAAAGGAAAAGAGCAGCTTAATTTGAGGGTGGATAGCAAAAGAAACTTGACTCAAGGTTAAGAACTCCGGAAAAGTCACTCTGAAGAAGTGATATTTAACCAAATACTGACTGCAAGAACAGGAAAGGCCAAGGGAAGAGTGAGCCAGAGGAGTCTAGAGAGAGGAAACAGTGGTTGTTAACCCCTTGAGTTTGAAAGAAGTGGGTTATGAACCAAATTAAAACAATGACAAAACAAACAAACAAAAATACTATTTAGATCATCTTGATGGAGGACAGTTTATCATGTGACTAAAGGATTGGGCAGGAGCACAGGTTCATTATTACTGTAGGTGAGAGACTTAGATATAAAAAATAATATATAAACTATAAACAAAATTTAACAGAATCAAAGGGTTACAGTCTTAATCACTGGGAGTAGAATTAAGAACTGAGATTTTTCTTTTGTGTCTGTATGAATTTAGAAAGCTATACCTTGAGGTAACTATCTTCTTTCTTAAAAAGTTCTATTTTAGCACAGATCAATTACATAGGAATGTTGACTAAAGCCCATACACATTTCACTGTGAAGACCAAAAATATCTCAGCTATAAATCATCACAAACCTTTTGGTATTTGGCAATAAGTCTTAGGAGAAGATTCTTGAAATACTATTTTTCTTAAATTCTTGAAAAGTCTAATTAAATGAATATATTTTTTACTTATTATAATATTTAACAATGTAGCATATATTTTTAAAGTTTGTAATGGGAATCACAATTTGTCACAAGATGACTTTTAAGTTTTACAGCTTTCAGCAGTCTCACTTATAACACATTCATAGCCTGATTCTCCTTGAGCCCTCATGAATCTTGATTTTACAGCATAAGCACAAATGCAGTAGACATGGTTCTCACTTAAATTATGTGAAATTGATATTGCAATGCATTCAAATGCCATAAAAAAAAAAATGTACCTGGTCATGGCAGGAGTGTCAGAGGCAGTGAGGACTGAGGCCCTTAAGAATGCTCTGCTAAGTCACTACAGTCTTGTCCGACTCTGTGCGACCCCACAGACGGTGGCCCACCAGGCTCTCCCGTCCCTGGGATTCTCCAGGCAAGATCACTGGAGTGGGTTGCCATTTCCTTCTCCGATGCATGAAAGTGAAAAGTGAAAGTGAAGTCGCTCAGTTGTGTCTGACTCTTAGCGACCCCATGGACTGTATGTAGCCCATCAGGCTCCTCCGTCCATGGGATTTTCCAGGCAAGAGTAGCACGCACAATAAATTCAGAAGGAGAAACCTTTATGGAACCATTAGAAAACCAATCTATATTTATAAATTTTGGAGGATGGAGAGTAACTGTCATTTCAATTCTTAAATTTCAGTTTCTGCTGCCTGTCATCATCACTCTCACCCAGAATCAAGAGAACTACAAATGAGCTTCTTATAATGTTTTATGGACACGGAGAATCTAAGGAATTTTGTTTTAAGCCTCTTCAGAGATACACTTAAAATCTTTAGATAATTTTCCAGATTCTAAGATTTAAGGTACAATCATTTTAGATCTAAATACATGACCATTTAAATAATTTTTCACCTGTTGGAGAAGAGAGAATGGCTCCACAACTTGATGCAGCTGTCGCTTCAGTCGTGTCCAACTCTGTGCAACCCCAGAGACGGCAGCCCCGTCCCTGGGATTCTCCAGGCAAGAACATTGGAGTGGGCTGCCATTTCCTTCTCCACCATAACTTGATAAATATTTGCAAAAACAGACAGCCATATAAAAAGGATTAAGAGCAAAGACAGCTCACATTTTAAAAACATAAATGCATCTATTATCCACTTTTAGAGCCCTGTACCCACCGGACAACTAAGTTCCCAAGAAACTGTCTCTACATTTTTAACTTCTCAGCTAATATGAGATCCACCTTCACTTACCGAGATTTAATCTAATTAGTAAGGGGAGGGAAAGTTATTGATATTGAAACCTACTTAGAGAACTTTAGAAGAAAAAGAAAACCAGGACAAGAAAAGACTGGCACACTGCCTCTCAAGTATGGAATGTTCAACAGCGTGGTTAGGCACATCATCAGCCCTGGCTGTATCACCAACTATGGTTTTGAGGTAAATGGGTTTTATAATTACGCACTTCAAATTTAAAATACACCATCACCTTAAGGAAAAAGAAGGCAGGCCATGGTGGCTCATTGATGGCAAAGTCCAGAGAGGAAAAAACTATATTATATTCTACCATCTTATGCATAGATTATTATAGATGAACATACCCACGTCAATCTCAACATGACATTTTGCCAAATTTGCAAAAATGAAATAGGGAAAATACAAATGAAAATAAAGCCAAAATCAGGTCTGGTTAAAAAATTTTAACCAGAAGTGCCACCTGGAGAGCATGAAATCAGTTCAAGAAGATAATTTGAAGCAGTGAAGATTTCTGAACCAAAAAAGGTATTTCACACAGAAATAAAATATATTTTAAAAATACCAATTATTCTAAAGTGGTTTGGAATCAGATGCTTTCCAACACATTTGTTCACCTTAGTGTTACTGTTATTCATTTTACCCCTTAGCCTCTTTCTCTAAGACCTGCATCTTGCTAATTGCAGAATCACCAACATGAAGATTTTTCATAGATATAACTGCTAAGATTGGGAAGAGTCTATTTTATAACTAAGGTTTTGAGTATGAACCACAACTGGTTTACTCTGAGGAATCTTTCACTCTTTGTATAACAAATACGTCATAGTCTTTCCTTGATTAACTGAGGGCTGCTCTGTATAGACATATTAACCTATCTTCTTTCATTTAGTTTAGTTCAGTTCAGTCACTCAATCGTGTCCGACACTTTGCGACCCCATGAATCGCAGCACACCAGGCCTCCCTGTCCATCATCAATTCCAAGAGTTCACTCAAACTCACGTCCATCGAGTCGGTGATGCCATCCAGCCATCTCATCCTCGGTCGTCCCCTATAATCCTCTAAAAAGCAAATGCATAATATATACTCCAAGGCTGGTACATATCTAGCATTTCAATATGACACAAGTTTCAGCTCTCTTCTGATTTGGCTTTAGTCTCTGATTTAAAGGTTGCCAGCTGCAACAAGAGTGTTTGGAGGAGTCAACCTGGGATTACAGATAAGTCATTCTAGGATGAATGTTTGTTCTTGCTGAACATCAGGATCCTACAAGCCAATTCAAAATGAGAGAAAATGTCATTATGCTTAAAGAAGTTCAATTATAGATTCAAATGCATCTGCTATTCATCACTTTTAATCATTGTCATTGTCTGATAAGAGAACCAAAGAAAGAAAGCTCAGTGTAGTGCTGATGGGTCTGTCTCCAAAAACATTCAATTTGTCAACTCTTTTCAGATAGAGAATAAAAATAGATCAAGCGGTAGTCTGTGTGCCTTTTAATGACTCAGTCTTGCTGAAAAATATACATTACACAATGCCAAAAAACGAAATACCCCTCTTTTAATTTTTTTAAATATCTTGTTTTCCCTTTGCTAAAGGAATTCATAAATCCACAAATTGATCACATATGAGTTTAAGGTTTAAAGTACAACATAAGTGTTATAAGTTAAAGTTGATACAAAATAATTTAGTGATCTGAGAAATCTCTCAGGTCAATGCCCCATTATTGACCCATTTTCATCTTGAAGAGCTGGTAAAGTGACCCAAAATAATAAGGTAAATCAGATAGTTTTCATGGAAAAGTTTCCCATAAATACTTTCAGACTATTTTATTATATTAAATTATTTATTTTGTAAACAATGCATCCTCCTGGATTGAAAAAGATTTAATATCTTAATATATCTTACTCTAGTTTCTGTCTTTTTTGTGTCTACCTGGGATCATGCTCACAACAGAAATAAGAATTTTAACTGAGGTAGAAAAAAAAGAAAAGTTTAGTTTGTAGAATATCTGAAACTATAGAAAGCATTCACTGAATAACTATTGGAACATATGTTAAAACAATCACTGAAACAAAAATATTAAACATTTCATTTCCCATTTTAATTAGGTCATACATCATTGATTAAGAACATGAAGTTTGTACAAAACTTCATTGTTAAAATATGTTGAAATCAGCTTGATTATTTATTTAGCCAAATCCTAACAAAAATAAAACTTTTCAGAATATTTGCCACCTTAGCAACTCATTAGACTCACCATGTACACCAGGTCATTCATACACCCATGCTAAGAGCTTACACAATAAAAAGAGGGTGATTATTGTGAAAGATATATTTAGAAAACAAATTTTTCACTATGGCTTTTTTTCAGATTTTTGCAAAACTGGATATATAAACCTCTTTGTAAAACAGAGTATTGTATGATCCTGATGAAGCACTGAATCATAGTTAAAATCATTATTCTGGAATAGAAATTACAAGTAAGATAAAAATCACTAAATGACTTGCCTGAAGCAATAATGATCAGCATAATAATTGTGAATAGTTTGAACTGATTTCAGTTATTCATATGAAATCTAGGAAAAGACAAAGATCTTATAGTTATTTTACAGTACATTTTTACAATATTAACAGAGGCTGATTATTTGGTACATATTACATTTCAGGCAGTGTTCTGGATCTTTTCCATTTATAGGTGTAGAATAGAATAAAATGTTTATTTGATAACTGTTCTATAGCTAGTAATTTCCATAACTGGGATTCAAATGACTCAAATGTTAATCTCTCCAAAGCTCATTTGTCCTCACTAGAGATCATGTTTGTGTATAATCCATAAAGAATTTTTTCTAGATATTTCACAGAGCATTGTTTTGACCATAAAGGTAATGTTCATACCAAAAATATTTCATTCTTTCATTCACAATTTGTCCCCCTAGACTGAATATTGAATACAATGGTAAAATCAAAACACATGAAACTTGTCCACATGGACCTTTTATTTGGCTTTTGCTTTTTAGTAAAAGAAACAGATTTCAACCAAATAGTTAAATAGATCTACAATTATAACTGGTGTAAGGGATATAAAGGAAAAGAGCAGCTTAATTTGAGGGTGGATAGCAAAAGAAACTTGACTCAAGGTTAAGAACTCCGGAAAAGTCACTCTGAAGAAGTGATATTTAACCAAATACTGACTGCAAGAACAGGAAAGGCCAAGGGAAGAGTGAGCCAGAGGAGTCTAGAGAGAGGAAACAGTGGTTGTTAACCCCTTGAGTTTGAAAGAAGTGGGTTATGAACCAAATTAAAACAATGACAAAACAAACAAACAAAAATACTATTTAGATCATCTTGATGGAGGACAGTTTATCATGTGACTAAAGGATTGGGCAGGAGCACAGGTTCATTATTACTGTAGGTGAGAGACTTAGATATAAAAAATAATATATAAACTATAAACAAAATTTAACAGAATCAAAGGGTTACAGTCTTAATCACTGGGAGTAGAATTAAGAACTGAGATTTTTCTTTTGTGTCTGTATGAATTTAGAAAGCTATACCTTGAGGTAACTATCTTCTTTCTTAAAAAGTTCTATTTTAGCACAGATCAATTACATAGGAATGTTGACTAAAGCCCATACACATTTCACTGTGAAGACCAAAAATATCTCAGCTATAAATCATCACAAACCTTTTGGTATTTGGCAATAAGTCTTAGGAGAAGATTCTTGAAATACTATTTTTCTTAAATTCTTGAAAAGTCTAATTAAATGAATATATTTTTTACTTATTATAATATTTAACAATGTAGCATATATTTTTAAAGTTTGTAATGGGAATCACAATTTGTCACAAGATGACTTTTAAGTTTTACAGCTTTCAGCAGTCTCACTTATAACACATTCATAGCCTGATTCTCCTTGAGCCCTCATGAATCTTGATTTTACAGCATAAGCACAAATGCAGTAGACATGGTTCTCACTTAAATTATGTGAAATTGATATTGCAATGCATTCAAATGCCATAAAAAAAAAAATGTACCTGGTCATGGCAGGAGTGTCAGAGGCAGTGAGGACTGAGGCCCTTAAGAATGCTCTGCTAAGTCACTACAGTCTTGTCCGACTCTGTGCGACCCCACAGACGGTGGCCCACCAGGCTCTCCCGTCCCTGGGATTCTCCAGGCAAGATCACTGGAGTGGGTTGCCATTTCCTTCTCCAATGCCTGAAAGTGAAAAGTAAAAGTGAAGTCGCTCAGTCGGGTCCGACTCCTAGCGACCCTATGGACTGCAGCCCACCAGGCTCCATCCATGGGATTTTCCAGGCGAGAGTACTGGAGTGGGGTGCCATTGCCTTCTCTTAAGAATGCTCTAGACTTTACCTTTTCAAAAACTTCAGAATCCTTTCCAAAAAGAGTTCTGATACTGTCAGGATATTTCTAACACTGGATTTTGCTACATTAGGAAGGCTGCATTACCTATTATAAGTTCACATAACCCACTGAAAATACAGATGTTTTAAAGTAATCTATTTTTGCTAGAGATCAAGAGTTTGTTTTACATGAAGGTGGCATTAAACTACCTTCTTTTGGGTCTCAAAAAACCCTATTTTCTTCTAATTTATTCCCCAATGACATTAATATGTCTATCATTTTCAAGATAGGTAGTCAAACTGTGTAAATGTGAGCAGCTTTCCAGAGATTAACAATGTGTGTAGTTAATTCATGGGGAAAAATGCCTGACAAGATTGTCTTTTGAAGCTGCTTAGAATGCTGTAGAAGAACTGGATTCTACAGTGCTGTTTCTATTCTGCTATCAGAAAGTGACAGTTAGAAATGCTATTCACTTAGAAATACCAAAGCTTGCCTTGTAAGATTAAGGCCAAAAATATACTCTGAAATGATTTCTTCAAGTCTATGACCAGTAGGCTTCCCTGGTGGCTCAGACGGTAAAACGCCTGCCCACAGTGCAGCAGACTCAGGTTTGATCCCTGGGTTGGGAAGATCCCCTGGAGAAGGAAATGGCAACCCACACNTAAGATTAAGGCCAAAAATATACTCTGAAATGATTTCTTCAAGTCTATGACCAGTAGGCTTCCCTGGTGGCTCAGACGGTAAAACGCCTGCCCACAGTGCAGCAGACTCAGGTTTGATCCCTGGGTTGGGAAGATCCCCTGGAGAAGGAAATGGCAACCCACACCAGTACTCTTGCCTGGAAAATTCCATGGACTGAGAGGCTCCTCAGAGCCTGGTAGGCTACAGTTAACGCTGTTACAGAGTCGGACTGAGCGACTTCACATGACCAATTGTATTATGTCTGGTACTAATGAATAAATAATTTGTTTTACTGATGTTTAGCCTTGTGTGTATGCTCAACCGTGTCCAACTCCTTGTGACCTTATGGACTGAAGCCTGCCAGGCTCCTCTGTCCATAGGATTTTCCAAACAAGAATACTAGAGTGGGTTGCCGTTTCCTTCTCAAGGAATCTTCCTGGCCCGGAAGTCTAACCCACATCTCTTATATCTCCTGCTTTGGCAGGTAGATTATTTACACTGAGCCACCTGAGAAACCCTGATTATTTAGCTTTAGTTGGGTATGTTTTCAGTTCTGCTTATAAGCATAGTAATCTATCCAAGACTGCTTTTTCTACTGAAGTGTAGTTGATGTAAAATATGTTACAGGTGTACAGCATAGTAATTCATAATTTTAAAGGTTATACTCCATTTATACTTATAAAATATTGGCTTTATTCCCTGTATTGTACAGTATATCCTTGTAGCTTATTTTTATTTACTATTAATTAAAGGATAATTACTTTACAATATTGAGTTGGCTTTTGCCATACAACATGAATCAGCCATACGTATACATTGTTCCCTCCATCTTGAAACTCACCTCCTCTCCAAACCCCATCCCGCCCCTGGAGGCTGTCACAGAGCTTCAGGTTGAGCTCCCTGTGTTAAAGAGCAACTTCCCTTTAGCTATCTGTTTTACATAAGATAATGTATATGTTTCGATCCTATTCTCTCAACTGTTCCCACCCTCTCCTTCCTCCCATGTCCAAAGTCTGTTCTTTATGTCTGTGTCTCTATTCCTGCCCTTCACATAGGCTCTTCAGTACCATCTTCTAGACTGCATAATGTATTTTATGCATAGTAGCTTGTATCCCTTAATTCCCTAACTTTATATTGCTCCTCCTCACCACTGGTAACACTAGTTTGTACTTTGTATCTGTGAGTGCTTTTTATTTGTTACATTTACTAGTTTGTTGTAGTTTTTAAATTTCACAAACAGGTTAAATTATATAGCATTTATCTTTCTTGATTTGACTTATTTCACTGAGCATAGTATTTATTTGATCACCTTCATAGTCATTACTCTGAACTCAGGTAGATTGTCTATCTCCTCTTCATTTAATTCTTCTGGGGTTTTATCTTGTTCCTTCATCTGGAACCTTCCCTCTGCTGCTTCGTTTTGCCTAAGTTGCTGTTTGTTTTTTTTTGTTTTGTTTTGTTTTTTTAATGTATCTGGTCGATTATGTTTCTAAGCCTTGAAGAGGTGGCTTTCTGGAGGAGACATCCTATGCATACCAGCAGTGCACTCCCCTTGTTACCGAGCTGTATCATCTAGAGGTTTTCTCTATGAAGGCTATATGGGTCCTTCTGTTGTAGCAGGCTGTCTGTGGAAGTGTCCGATTGTCGTCTGGCCCCTAGTCCAGTTAGCTGCCAGGCCCTGCCTTGTGTGGAAGCTGCCAGCTGCTTGTTTGTGAGGCCTAGTCATGAGCGACTGGTTGCAGAATCTCCGGTGTCCCTGAAGCTAGTGTTGGCTCACTGTGAGTGGAATCAGGGTCCAGAAGGCTCTGGGTCTGTTGCCTGCTCACTGGTGGGTGAAGCCAGGTCATGAGGATATTAACAGACTATTGGCAGGCAGAGCTGGTCCTGGAGTCTGATTGTGGGACCCAGGTTCTTCAAGCTGGTGTCGGATTGCTAGTGGTGAGGGAACCAGTTTGTGACACAGTTGGGTATGGGGTCCAGGCTAGAACATGCTTCCTGGAGGTCAGAGCCAGTGCCTGCTCACTGGTGGATGGAGCTGGGTCTTGGTCCTTTATCAGGGAGGACTGTGTATAGGGACAGCTATGGCCCAGTATGTCTTTAGGTAAAATGTCTAGTGCTGTGTCTCCACCCAGTTAGTTGACTGTTTTGCTTTTATACTGATCTACTTTGTAGTTGAGTCACTAAGCCTTGTCTGACTTTTTGCAACCTCATGAATTGTAGCACTCCAAGTGCTATAAATATGACTTTGCCCTCGTTCATGTCCATTGAATCAGTGATACTAGCCAACTATCTCATCCTCTGCCACCTTCTTTTTTTGGCTCAATCTTTCCCAGCATTAGAGTCTTTTCCAGTGAGTTGGCTGTTTGCATGAGGTAGCCAAAGTATTGGAGCTTCAGCATCAGTCCTTGCAATGAATATTCAGTGTTGATTTCCTTTAAGATTGACTGGTTTTATCTTCTTGCTGTCCAAAGGACTCTCAAGAGTCTTCTCCATTACCACAATTCAGAAGCATCAATTTTCATTGCCCAGCCTTCCTTTTGGCCCAACTCTCAGAACTGTACATGATTACTCAAAAAATCATATCTTTGACTATACTGACCTTTGTAGGCAAAATAATGTCCCTGCTTTTTAATACACTCTCTAGGTATGTCATAGTTTTTCTTCTAAGGAGCAAGTATTTTTTAATTTCATTGCTGTAGTCACATCTGCAATGATTTTTGGAGCCCAGGAAATAAAATCTGTCACTGCTTCCACATTTTCCCCTTCTATTTGCTATGAAGTGAAGGGACAAGATGCTATGATCTTGTGAAAAGTGAAAGTGTTTGTTGCTCAGTCGTGTCCAACTGTTTGTGACCCTATGGCTGTAACCTGCCAGGCTCCTCTGTCCATGGAATTTTCCAGGCAAGAATATTAGAATGGGTAGCCATTCTCTTCTCCAGGGGATTTTGCTGACCTAGGGATCAAACTCAGGTCGCCAACATTGCAAGCAGAGTCTGTATCATCTGAGCCACCAGGGAAGCCCATGATCATGATCTTAATTTTTTTTTTTCCAACCTTGAGTTTCAACCCAGCATTTTTTTTTTTACCTTTTACAAACAGAGGATTTTAAGATTTACTTGTAAAGAAAAATCAAGTGGCTGTTTAGTTAGCTATTATCCACAGTATTTGTTAAGTTAAATACAAGGTGGACTTTAGAAAACATTTTCTAAAATGATGTATTTTGATAACACTTAGTATATCAGACTATTGAAATCACACTTAGAGTGCAGAGAAATACTACTTTCTTCATCTACAGTAAGAGTTATCCAACATGATACTGTGTGTACTAGATGCTCATACCCAGAAAATACTTCAAAAAAGTATATTTATGCTATTATACTGAAATACAGGTTTGAGTAACACAAGATATTTTCTACGTAATGACTTCAATAGAATTTTGGTAAACAGTTTTTTGTGCCAAATTATTTTCATGCCACTTGGCATTTTGTAAATGGTTTGAAAAAGATTTTTCCCATTGTCTTTTTGTGCCTTTAACTTTATATTTATGCTTTGGTTTGCATATGGTAAGACTGCTGCTCTCATATTGAACTGAAATTAACTATAAACACCAGGAGGTAGGCATGGCATCCCCCTTTCAAAAGAGGGGGATGAGGGTGCTGTTTACATTCCCCTTAGTTCCCTAGTACACTCAACTAATCATTTTAGATATTCCACTTGGAGCCTAACTAATTCTTTATGATTTTGACACTTTGAAACACATTTAATAAAATGCATATCATCCAGGATATGTGTTAATAATGTTTTATATTTAAGGATAAATAAATAAGTTAGTACGGCAGAAAGTGAAGAGGAGCTAAAAAACCTCTTGATGAAAGTGAAAGAGGAGAGTGAAAAAGTTGGCTTAAAGCTCAACATTCAGAAAACGAAGATCATGGCATCCGGTCCCATCACTTCATAGGAAATAGATAGGGAAACAGTGGAAACAGTGTCAGACTTTATTTTTTTGGGCTCCAAAATCACTGCAGATGGTGACTGCAGCCATGAAATTAGAAGACACTTACTCCTTGCAAGAAAAGTTATGACCAACGTAGATGGTATATTCAAAAGCAGAGACATTACTTTGCCAACTAAGGTCCATCTAGTCAAGGTTATGGGTTTTCCTGTGGTCATGTATGGATGTGAGACTTGGACTGTGAAGAAGACTGAGCACCAAAGAACTGATGTTTCTGAACTGTGGTGTTGGAGAAGATTCTTGAGACTCCCTTGGACTGCAAGGAGATCCAACCAGTCCATTCTGAAGGAGATCAACCCTGGGATTTCTTTGGAAGGCATGATGCTAAAGCTGAAACTCCAGTACTTTGGCCACCTCATGAGTTTAAAGCTCAACATTCAGAAAACGAAGATCATGGCATCCGGTCCCATCACTTCATAGGAAATAGATAGGGAAACAGTGGAAACAGTGTCAGACTTTATTTTTTTGGGCTCCAAAATCACTGCAGATGGTGACTGCAGCCATGAAATTAGAAGACACTTACTCCTTGCAAGAAAAGTTATGACCAACGTAGATGGTATATTCAAAAGCAGAGACATTACTTTGCCAACTAAGGTCCATCTAGTCAAGGTTATGGGTTTTCCTGTGGTCATGTATGGATGTGAGACTTGGACTGTGAAGAAGACTGAGCACCAAAGAACTGATGTTTCTGAACTGTGGTGTTGGAGAAGATTCTTGAGACTCCCTTGGACTGCAAGGAGATCCAACCAGTCCATTCTGAAGGAGATCAACCCTGGGATTTCTTTGGAAGGCATGATGCTAAAGCTGAAACTCCAGTACTTTGGCCACCTCATGAGAAGAGTTGACTCATTGGAAAAGACTCTGATGCTGGGAGGGATTGGGGGCAGGAGGAGAAGGGGACGACCGAGGATGAGATGGCTGGATGGCATCACGGACTCGATGGACATGAGTCTGAGTGAACTCTGGGAGATGGTGATGAACAGGGAAGTCTGGTGTGCTGCGATTCATGCGGTCGCAGAGTCGGACAAGACTGAGTGACTGAACTGAACTGAAACTGAAACAAGATACTGGAGGTTAATTTACTGATGAAGGGAGGAAATTTCACTTAAAGAATCCTAAGTAGGAAGTCATGTTACCTCAAGGCAAGAATTCAGTTAAAATGGGAGTGCCCTCACATTCTTTGTAAAGCAAAACAAAACAAATACAATTTTTCTTTTTTAAGACTCACCTTCAGTGGTTGTTTTCAGGAATTTCTATAGTTAGAACTCCAAGAATAACTAAATCACAGTGGCAAAAAGCGAGAAACAGAAAAAATAACAAAACACAAGGCATCATGAATGACAGAATACAAAGTCAAAGCTAAGATAAACAAAGATTTCAGATATTTAAATTATTAAGCATCGTGTTCAAATATGTTTAAGGCAATAAGTGGAAATTAAAACTGAGTAAAAGGCAAGGGTTTAAGAATTGGCAGGCATATATAAACACAATGTAAATGCATACAAACACCCTACAAATTAAACAAAGCAATTTTATATAAATAGTATTAACAGTGAACTATGAGAAGGTGAAGAGAATTTGTATTCTGAAAAGTTTATGGAAATAAATTATCAAAAAATAACAGAAATAAAGGGACTAAAACTATGAAAATATTATATAAAGGCATAGAGAGCAGAGAAAATATGTAATATACATCCAGTTGGGGTTTCTGATGGAAAAGAGAAAGAAAATGAAAGTATTCAAGAAAATAGATGAGAATTTTTCATAAATGATTCAGTACAATATGCCACTGATTCCAGTATGCTGCTGAATCCCTTCAAAAATATAAAGAGAGATACATACCTAGACACAACAGAATAAAATATAGAACACCTAAGACAAAGAAAAAATTCTAAAAGCAGCCAGAAAAAATAAAAATAAAAAAGATGATTAACTTCAGTGGAATTAATATTAAAGTGACTACTGAATTTTCCAGTGGAAATAATGGATGCCAGAATACAATGGAGTAATATCTTAAACACACTAAGAGAAAAAAAAAAGTCAACATCACATGCTACATGAAGTGAAAATACCTTTCAAAAGTTAGAACCAAATAATATGTTAAAGCAAACATTTAAAACTAATGTTTACTGAGAAAATAAAAATTTAAAGGATATACATAAAGGGCAATTATCCTAAACAAAATCTGAAATTCATTAAAGTATACTTTGTAACAAAAATTATAGATGTGAGGATTAATACAGCTCCTATTTTTAAAAATAATGTTACCATTCTGTATAACTGAAAACAATGAAAGATAAAAAGTAATGAATGGAGATCATGAATTTTTAAATTTTTGTTGAGCTTCAAGTGCCTTTGAGAGATCGTTCCAAAATGCCAAGTACAGAGTTTTATCTGTGGATCAAAACTTCATGAGAGATCCCTGGGATGGAGATAAACTATGTGATTAATATGCTTATTAGTGGTCATTGAGAATAATGGGCATGGATGAGATCACCCAATGAGATTATGAAAAAGATATAGACTAGGACTTGGCGTTGAGGAATGCCAACATGTAATAAAGAATCTTGCTTGTAAATTGATCATTTAAATTTGGTTTTTAAAGTGATTTTTACTTCTTAGTGATTTAGGTCATATTAATGTATTTCTCTATCCAAATGTTAATCTCAGTTTCTTCTCTTCAATGTAATATTGAGCCAAACAATGCTCTAAAGTTCATAAAGCACCTAAAATTAGAAGCAAGTATAAACTATTACATTATTGAACATCATTAGTTAATTCAGTGACTCTTAATTGTATTAATAAAACACATTGAAGAACTGATCCATGATTCATTTATCACTTCTTCAAGGAATGTTGCCAAGCCCACATTACATGATCCTATCCAATTAGCACTCCTGTAATTTCTGAATTCCAGTCCCAGGGAGGAAACAGTAGTTCTTCAGCACTGAGAAAACATTATGTAAACTTGACCACCCAAGTTCAGAGTGTGTCAGTTACTAGATGATCTAACTGAAAACAATACACAGGGCGTCAAATTTGTAAACTATATAGATATAAATTTTATTTTTTCTTAATGAGAAATGGAATATTCTTGCCATTGATTTCAAACCCAAAATCTTTAGTGTCACTTTTCAAATGCATCCTATTTGTTTCCTAGTTAGCTCCCCCATTTAATTATATGTGCCTTTCACTATGGGCTTCCAAGGTGGCACAAAGGCTACAGAACCTGCCTGCCAATGCAGGAGACATAAGCAGAAGTGGGTTTGATCTTTGGGCCAGGAAGACCCCCTGGAGGAGAACACAGCCACCCACCCCAGTATTCTTGCCTGGAGAATCCCATGGACACAGAGGAGTCTGGTGGGCTACAGTCCATAGGATTACAAAGAGTTAGACACAACTGAAATGATTTAGCATGAAGGAACCTTTCATTACTTTCTGTGCAAAAGTTCCCTTCTAGACCAGCTAAGGTGAAAATTTTCCTCTTGATACATTTTGAATAATTTTTCCTAAGCTTTGTAAGTCTTTGCTCTAGACTTGAATCAGCTCCACCACTACACCAACCATCTTCTCCTTCAAATTTTAAAAAAACCTATTTAAAAATCCCTGGTTGGTACACTGATTTTATCACTGAACTTTAGTCATCTCAGTGACTAAAGGTAGTCATCTCAGAGAGCTCAATGTCTCTTTCAGAACTGAAGTACATGATTTCTTCAATAGGTACTTGACACATTTTCTGTCCTATATTTTAACATCTATTTGCCCTATATTGCCCGCTTCTGTATAGATTTTAGTTACTCTTAATATTTTTCATAAGACCTAATAAAATGCCATTCACAGTCCAGGAAACAGCAAAATATTCATTATTATCTTTTCTGGTTGATCATTGAATAGTAGCTTGTTTTTCTATCTAATCTATTCACTTTGAAAAACAGCTGATTTCTTAAAATTTAATAGCACTTTATGTATACTTCTTTTAGCTGTCCAGTGGGTGAAAGGATCATGGTGGAGACTTCTGACAAAACGTGGTCCACTGGAGAATGCAATGACAAACCACTTCAGCATTCTTCCCTTGAGAATCCCATGAACAGTATGAAAAAGCAAAAAGATAGGACACTGAAAGATGTCAGTAGGTGCTCTATATGCTACTGGAGATCAGAGGAGATATAAGAGAATAAATAAAGAGATGGACCCAAAGCAAAACAACACCCACTTGTGGATGTGATTGGTGATAGAAGTAAAGTCTGGTGCTGTAAAGAGCAATATTGCATAAGAATCTGGAATATTATATCCATGAATCAAGGCAAATTGGAACTGGTCAGACAGGTGATGGCAAGAATGAACATCAACATTTTAAGAATAAGTGAAATAAAATGGACAGAAATGGGTGAATTTAACTCAGATGACCATTATATCTACTACTGTGGGCAAGAATCCCTTAAAAGAAATGGAGTAGCCCTCATAGTAAACGAAAGAGTCCAAAATGCAGTACTTGGATGCAATCTTAAAAACAACAGAATGATCTCTGAACATTTCCAAGGTGAGGATATAATATCACAGTAATCCAAGTCTATGCCCCAACCAGTAATGCAGAAGAAGCTGAAGTTGAATGGTTCTAAGAAGACCTATAAGACCTTTGAGAACTAACACTCAAAAAAGATGTCCTTTTCAGTATAGACTGGAATGCAAAAGTAGGAAGTGAATAAACACCTGGAGTAACAAGAAAATTTGGCCTTGGAGTACAGAATGAATCAGGGCAAAGGGTAAAAGAGTTTTGCCAAGAGAACGCACTGGTCATAGCAAACACCCTCTTCCAACAACACAAGAGAAGACACTACTACACATGGACATCACCAGATAGTCAATACTGAAATCAAATTGATTATATTATTTGCAGCTAAAGATGGAGAAGCTCTATACAGTCAGCAAAAACAAGACCAGGAGCTGACTGTGGCTCAGACCATGAACTCCTTATTGCCAAATTTACACTTAAATTGAAGAAAGTAGGGGAAACTGCTAGACCATTCAGGTATGACCTAAATCAAAATGATTATACAGAGGAAGTGAGAAATAGATTCAAGGTATTTGATCTGATATACCTAGTGCTTGAAGAACCATGGACAGAGCTTCGTGACATTGTACAGGAGGAAGGGATTAAGAGCATACCCAAGAAAAAGAAAGGCAAAATGGTTATCTGAGGAGGTCTTACAAATAGCTGTGAAAAGAAAAGAACACAAAAGCAAAGGAGAAAAGGAAAGATATATGCATTTGAATGCAGAGTTCCAAAGAACAGCAAGAAAAGATAAGAAAGCCTTCCTCAGTGATCAATGCAAAGAAATAAAGGAAAATAACAGAATGGGAAAGACTAGAGATCTCTTCAAGAAAACTAGAGATGCCAAGAGAACGATTTATGCAAAGATGGACACAATAAAGGACAGCAATGGTATGGACCTAACAAAGCAGAAGATAGTAAGAAGAGGTGGCAAGAATACACAGAACTATACAAAAAAGATCTATGTGACCCAAGTAACCAGTATGATGCGATCACTCACCTAGAGCCAGACATCCTGGAATGTAAAGTCAAATGGGTCTTAGAAAGAATCACAATGAACAAAGCTAGTGGAGGTAATGGGATTCCAGTTGAGCTATTTCAGATTCTAAAAGACGATGCTGTAAGTGCTGCACTCAATATGCCAGCAAATTTGGAAAACTCAGCCGTGGCCACAGACTGAAAAAGGTGAGTTTTTATTCCAATCCCAAAGAAAGGCAATGCCAAAGAATGCTCAAACTACTGCACAATTGCACTCATCTCACACGCTGATAAACTGATGCTCAAAATTCTGTAAGCCAGGCTTCAACAGTACATGAACAATGAACTTCCAGATGTTCAAGCTGGATTTAGAAAAGGCAGAGGAACCAGAGGTCAAATGACCAACATCCATTGAATCAGCAGAAAAGCAAGAGAGTCCCAGAAAAACATCTACTTCTTCTTTATTGACTATGCCAAAGGTTTTGACTGTATGGATCACACCATGGTGTGGAAAATTCTGAAAGCGATGGGAATACCAGACCACCTGCCTACCTCCTGAGAAATCTGTATGCAGGTCAGGAAGCAACAGTTAGAACTGGAGATGGAACAACAGACTGGTTTCAAATAGGGTAAGAAGTATGTCAAGGCAGTATATTATCACCCTGCTTATGTAACTTATATGCAGAGTACCTCATGAGAAATTTGGACTAATGAAGTACAAGCTGGAATGAACATTTCCAGAAGAAATATCAATCACCTCAGATATGCAGATGACACCACCCTTATAGCAGAAGGCAAAGAAGAACTAAAGAGCCTCTTGATGAAAGTGAAAGAGTAGAGTGAAAAAGTTGGCTTAAAGCTCAACATTCAGAAAAGTAAGATCATGGCATCTGGTCCCATCACTTCATGGCAAATAGATGGGGAAACATTGGAAGCAGTGACAAAGTTTATTTTAAAGGGCTAAAAAATTACTGCAGATGGTGAGTACAGCCATAAAAGTAAAAGACATTTGCTCTTTGGATGAAAAGTTTTGACCAGCCTAGGCAGCATAAATAGCAGAGACATTACCTTGTCAACAAAATCCATCTTTTCAAAACTATGGTTTTTCCATTATTCATGTATGGATTTGAGAGTTGGACTATAAAGAAAGCTCAGCATCAAAGAATTGATGCTTTTGAACTGTGGTGTTGGCAAAGACTCTGGAGAATCCCTAGCAAGGAGATCCAACCAGTCCATCTTAAAGAAAATCAGTCCTGAACATTCATTGGAAGGATTGATTCTGAAGCTGAAACTCCAATGCTTTGGCCACCTGATGTAAAGAACCGACTCTTTGAAAAAGATCCTGATGCTGGGAATGATTGAAGTGGGAAGAAGAAGGGGGATGACAGAGGAAGACATGATTGGATGGCATCACGACCCAATGGATATGAGTTTGAGTAAACTCCAGGAGTTGGTGATGGACAGGGAGGCCTGGCGTGCAGCACTCCATGGGGTCGCAAAGTGTTGGGCTGAGTGACTAACTGAACTGAACTGAGCTTCCCCCCACACACAAAATTTTCCTCTGTGTTTAATAGTCAGTTAAATTCTGAACTCCAACCCACCTCTTCACATAATCTTTTCCTTCTCTTCTGAAACAGATCGATTTTTTCTTATTTTGTGCCCTCCTGTACTTTGTACCTTTCAGTTATAGTACTTGTCACATTCTAATTTTGATATACTAATGCAGATGGTGATTGCAGCCATGAAATTAAAAGATGCTTACTCCTTGGAAGGAAAGTTATGACCAACCTAGATAGCATATTTCAAAAGCAGAGACAATACTTTGCCAACAAAGGTCCGTCTAGTCAAGGCTATGGTTTTTCCAGTGATCATGTATGGATGTGAAAGTTGGACTGTGAATAAAGCTGAGTGCTGAAGAATGGATGTTTTTGAACTGTGGTGTTGGAGAAGACTCTTGAGAGTCCCTTGGACTGCAAGGAGATCCAACTAGTCCATCCTAAAGGAGATCAGTCCTGGGTGTTCTTTGGAAGGACTGATGCTAAAGCTGAAACTCCAGTACTTTGGCCACCTCATGCGAAGAGTTGATTCATTGGAAAAGACTCTGATGCTGGGAGAGATTGTGGGCAGGAAGAGAAGGGGACGACAGAGAATCTGATGGCTGGATGGCATCACCGACTCGATGGACATGAATTTGGGTGAACTCTGGGAGTTGGTGATGGACAGGGAGGCTTGGCATGCTGCAATTCGTGGGGTCACAAAGAGTTGGAGGTGACTGAGCGACTGAATTGAACTGAATGTTAATTATGGGATTATTTCTTTAGTGTATATCTCATCCACATAATAATAAGGTTTCTGAAGCAGGCACCATATGTATTTTTGGTCTGACATTGTATTCCTATTACTGTCTCACAATGCAGCATACAGTAGATAGTCAGTGTGTGCTGTGCTAAGTTGCTTTAGTCATTTCCGACTCTGAGATTCTGTGGTCCATAAACTGCCAGGCTCCTTTATCCACTGATTCTCCAGGCATGAATACTGGAGTGGGTTATCATTTCCTCCTCCAGGGGATCTTGTCGATCCAGAGAACAAAGTTCCATCTCTTATGTCTCCTGGATTGGCAAGTGGGTTCTTTACCAGTAGTGCCACCTGGGAAGTCCCAGATAGTCAATGAAAAGAAAAGAGAGTGAAAGTGAAGTCTCTCAATCTTCTGTGACTCTGCGACCCCACGGACTGTGGCCTGCCAGGCTCTTCCATCCAATATCTTAAATATTTATGTCATCATCTAACAAGGTTATAGCTACACTAGCTTACTGTAGTAAATGTTCCTAATACTTAGAATTATAATAAATATACAACATTCACAAAGTCAGCTTAGGTTCATGAAAATCCAAGGTATCTCAGAGCTTTTCAGAATTGTCCCTATTACAATTAATATTTCAATTGGATAGTAACTGATAGCTTCCCTAACTTCTTTCTCATCTTAAGACCAACCAGAGAAACTTCCAAGTTAGGACCAACCAGGGAAATCAAATACGTACCACCAACCAATCACACAGGATGCCTATTTCTAGTGAGCCCACCTCTAGCTTCCTCATGTCAATAGCCCCTAATCAGTGAGTAGCTGGAATCTTTTTCTTTTTCACTGTAAAGTTTTCCCACTCTTCTGCCTTTGAGTCTCAATCAAACACAAGTGATGGTGACTGACTTTCTCACTATATTAAGCTCTGAATACATAGCTTTTGCTTGTTCTTATTTGGTTAGTGGTTGTTTAGTCATAATGGTGTGTCCAGCTCTTGTGATCCCATGGACTGTAGCCCATCAGGCTCCTCTGTCCATGGAATTTCTCAGGCAAAGATAACTGGAGTGGGTTGTCATTGCCTTCGCGAGGGGGTCATCCTGACCCCGGATTGGACCCCAGTCTCCTGCGCTGTAGGCAGATTCCTTACAAGCTGAGCTACCAGAGAAGCCTCTCATTTGACTGGTCTTCATTTATTTCCAAACAGAGTCTTGAATAATCTCTGCGTACTATCTAGATGTTTTTATTGGTTTTACTCTATAACTGGAGTTCTGTTCCAAAACTCAAAACTTGTATTGCTACTGATATGCATATTTTTCAGTGGGTCCCTATTGCCTTGGGAACTGAAGTAAAGTGCCTTAGCTGATCACACAAGTCTGCAATCTCAAGTCTTACCATTTCCCCACATAAAACATCTTGCTGATTTCATAATACACTGAACACTTTCATTTCTCCAATTGTTTGAACAATCTGGTTTCATTTTCTTTAATGAGTTTATCTGCTTTATCCACCTGTTTAACTTTTTTCTTTTCCTTTGAGACTGGGGTTAGCTTTTTCCCTAAAGAATTTGTTACCAAGTTTCGACTTTTTCTCATTTATTCTCCAATAATACCCTAAGGTTATTTCTACTTCACACTATTAAGATCAAACTTTTTAATATATTCTTTTATCTATATCCTATTAAACTGTGAATCTCAAGGGTGAAGTTTGTTTTAATCAATTTTCTATCCATGGAAATTAGACCAATTCCTAGAGCATAGTATGTTCTCAAGAAATACTATTAGCTATTTTATTTCTCATCTTAACTTGTTACTCATATGTATTATTTACTAACTTGTTATTAAATATATATATATAATTATATCTTAATAATAATATTATTAAATAATTACTGTTTATACCTAGTGAATCTAAAGTATTCATA
>SJYX01013389.1:318104-336914 GCA_006410675.1 Oreotragus oreotragus
GAGATAAGTCCTGTATTGCAGAATGGATGTACTTGCTGAATAGCTAGCTGCATCTTTTCACATTTATTGGTGAATCTGATAAAGTATCACTATCAAATCAAAGGATGCTCCCCATCCTTTCCTATTTTACCTTCCATTTCCTTCTTTCTTGTTACCCTTTGATTGTTCTTCCTAAATCAAAAACCAGCAATAATCTTTGCCTCAGGTTTTGTTTTCTGGGGATCAAGGTCTAAAATAGGATGGATATAAATGTTAGCCTGCAAGAAGAACTTTTAATTTAAATGAGCGAAAAATATTGTGTAACCAATAGTAACAGAAATCTTGTCTTTTTCAACATGAAGCTTTTATTCTCTTTATATTTTTATATATAAAGTCAAAATCCCGAGAATTTTTGCATATACTTGTTATTCAGGTATATATAACCTGTGTGTACTTGTATGTACAGGTTATGTGCTAAGATATTGAAGAATTTCAGTAGTTATCTGCTAAGAAAAGTAAAGCCAGTAATGTATTTACATAAGAAACCAATTTTAGAGAGGTCTTTTATTCCAGATATGTTTCAAATGGGTTCAAAGGATGGAAAACCTAGTGATCCCTGATCCTGTGAGCCATGCTGGCATCACAGACAGGGCCTCAGAACGTGAGCTACGCGTACATCTCACTTTCTGCTTGCCCCTTTCTGTGTTAGTCCTTGAAAACCTCTGATATAAGGCTTTGAGCAAAAGCATGAACAAAAGGTATAATCAAGTACAGAAAAGCAGACATTTGCTGCAATTGATGCTTGACAAAGCCGTTAACCGTTCATGAACACTGGAGACATATGCTTGCCACAGTAGGAGTAAATAGGCCTGCTAGCACAGAGCCCATGAAGCCAGGGATCCTGTGGAGTCTTTTGTAAGCTCTATATAGAAAGGGAGGTGTTTGTTGTGTCCAAATGTGTACACTGGTTGCTTTTATTTATTTTTTAAAATATAAAACACATCAGCTCTACAAAAGTGGCTGTTTATCAATATTGGCACTCTGGAGGCACCTTAATCTACTTGAAAATAACATTGAATTTGATGTCAAGAAATGCTTCAAACGGGGAAGGCAATAGCACCCCACTCCAGTACTCTTGCCTGGAAAATGCCATGGATGGAGGAGCCTGGTTGACATAGCAGCAGTAGCAGTAGCAATGCTTCAAAAGAGTATTTCTGTACACAGAGAAAGTTTGCAGTTTAGCAATACTAACTTCACGGGACAGGAAGAAAGATTTTCACTGAAATGTCAGCATAGGGCTGTGTGTGGCTGGCTGAGCTCTCCCTGTTATCAGTGTGAGTGTATCAGGATGAGAAAAGAAACAAAAGTTTATTGCTAGATGGTAATATGAACTTCAAAATGAGCAATAAACTTGTAACTTTTAAACACATCAATCCATAGGATTCTCATCAATTTTTCAAAATAGAAAAATATTCTAAGAAAAGTGACCCTTTTATACAAAATTAAGAATGGATATTCTAGTGTACTATTTAAATGTATACTAGTAGTATACTTTTAAAACTTTTTAAATAGCAATAGAAATTTTTTAAAAAAATTATGTTTTTTTAAACTCCTGGTATCATTTGAAATCTGAAGCCCTATAGGTAGGTGAGAGAAAGTGAGCAGCTGCAAAAAAGTTATTAAAATGACTACTCTGGTGGCTCAGATAGAAACACATCTGCCTGTAATGTGGGAGACCCAAGTTTGACCCCTAAGTTGGGAAGATCCCTGAAGAGGGAAACGACAACTCACTCCATTACTCTTGGCTGGAAAAACCCCATGGATAGAGGAACCTGGTAGGCTATAGTTCATGGGTCACAAAGAGTCAGACACAACTGAGTGACTTCACATACATACATACTGAATATCTATATACCCATTTTGAAAAAGACTGTTTACTTAGTTTATCCTAGGACACAGAATATTGATGCAAAGCTCCTGGTTACTCCTTGAACACAGACGTTCACAGTGAAATGGGAAATTTGAAAAATTTGTTCCTCTAAGTCAAAAAACATAATATAGGTACTCTCATCTGAACAACAAAAACATACAAACCAAAAAAAAACTCCAAAAATTAAAAGTCTAGGCTAAAAAAAAAAAAGAAATCACCTGCACACTTTCATGAAAGTAGTATGAGGCTTGAATTTTTGAAGAATGGAATGAAGTGTATTTGATAAAACATACTATCTAAACTTGAGGCTTCCCTTGTAACACAGTTGGTAAAGAATCCGCCTGCAATGCAGGAGATCCGGGTTAGATTCCTGGGTAAGGAAGATTTCCTGGAGAAGGAAATGGCAACCCATTCCAATATTCTTGCCTAGAGAATCCCATGAACAGAGGAGCCTGGCATGGGGTTGCAAGAGTTGGACATGACTTAGCAACTAAACCACCACCACTATCTAAATTTATTGACTTCCAGATGTTCAAGTTTTGCTTTATATTAAATATTTTAAAATAAATAACAGAGTATAAGACCCATCATAATTATACTCCAGATTATGTTCCCACATTCATCCCTCTCATTCATGTACCAAATTCTTTGGTCAAATCACTTACTTCCAGATCGTACAGCATTTTATTTATTTTTGTCATTTTTTATATTTAGTTCACCTGATAGTCTCTTTCCTGTTCTTCTTCCCTCATCTGTTCTGTCTCCTTATTCATCCCACCATTCCTATTCATTTTTAAAGGTAATACTTTTTGTATAACTTCCTGAGATCATCCCACATCCCTTTCTTCTGCTAGGGGGAGAGTATTTTTCCTGCAAATATATCCCATTTAAATTTTAATTGTGCCTTTATTCCCCTTATCATCCTATATTATCGTTATTTGCTCCTACCTTATGTTGCCTGAGCTCTTTGGAGAGGAAAAAAATAAATCTTGATTATTTATGTAGATTCTGCTCCTCCTTATAAGATAGCACATGGTTACAGTGCAATAAATATTGTTGGAGTGATGAAAATTAATTTTTATTGCATGTCAATTTAATGTATAGTTTCTAATAGTCAGTTAGCTCTTGTTTCAAAATAGTTTCTTGTAAATGATTTTGTCTCTGTATGTCTGAGAAGACTTAGTTTTCACAATAATGATGGCTTAATTGAACATACAATTCTAGGGTTATAATTTTCCTTCAAAATTTTGGATATAATAACATCTCTTTCTGATAACCAGAAAAAATTATAGGGAAACATTTATCTTGCTGCTTTTAGCCAATATCCTTTCTTTTCAAATTGTTGTCACTTTTTGGCTCAAATGCTTTGTTCTTGTCATTCACTTGGCCACATTTTGCTCTGATGTGCCTCTCTGTCCATTGATTCATTGATCATTTCTGTGATTTTCTCATTAAATCATGCTAGTCATGTTCTACAACTGTTTTTGTTGTTCTTTAGTCACTCAGTCATGTCAGACTCTGCGACCCCATGGACTGCAGTATACCAGACTTCCCTGTCATTCACTGTCTCCCAGAGTTTGCTCAAACTCATGTCCATTGAGTTGGTGTTGCAGTCCAATCATCTCATCCTCTGTTGCTCACTTCTCCTCCTGTCCTCAATCTTTCCCAGTATCAGGGTCTTTTCCAATGAATCAGCTCTTCTCATCCTAGTTTTCTTTAAACAAATTACCAAGTTTTATTTCTACTTGTTAAAAGTATAATAAAGTCCCTGTAGAAGTATAATGATTTTTGAGGGCTCAGGACTACATGTAACTTCACTTTCTAAATGATAAAATTCAATGTTAAGCACATAATTGCCCCTCAAAACAAAATTCTCCATTCATCCAAATGATTGAACAATAGTCTGCAAGTCACTCAACTTTGCTATTACCATTTTCATTAAAATAGATTTAGTACTGGATGCAAAAATTTTCTAATTTTTCATACCATGCATTCCTTTAATAAATCACACTGGGTTATTCTGAATAATTTTGTATTGTTGAATTTATGCATAAATACATTGGGTCACCAACAAACTTTTTTTTTAAATCAAATGACGTATTGATCAAAATCTTGTTTGATTTCTCAGTTTGGAAAGAGTTAATTTATAAGTGCTCTGCTAGTTTGAGAGAGTACTTTTCCCTATGCTCATTACCTACCTCATGGCATCCTGAACAGGTAAAACAAATTTTGCAATGGGAAAATGGCTTTTATAATGGTAATATGAAAAACAGGACTGAGCATATTTTAATTTCAAATGTACTAATTCACTGTATGATAAGGAAATTAATCTCTTTTCTTATTGTAAAAACTCTTCTTCCTGTCTCTTATACACATCTAGATGTGTTTGTATTGTTGAATTTATGCATAAATACATTGGGTCACCAACAAACTTTTTTTTTAAATCAAATGACGTATTGATCAAAATCTTGTTTGATTTCTCAGTTTGGAAAGAGTTAATTTATAAGTGCTCTGCTAGTTTGAGAGAGTACTTTTCCGTATGCTCATTACCTACCTCATGGCATCCTGAACAGGTAAAACAAATTTTGCAATGGGAAAATGGCTTTTATAATGGTAATATGAAAAACAGGACTGAGCATATTTTAATTTCAAATGTACTAATTCACTGTATGATAAGGAAATTAATCTCTTTTCTTATTGTAAAAACTCTTCTTCATAGGATTGTTGTTAGAATTTAATGTGAATATATAAGTAAAAAATTTGACATGGTGGTCAACCCTAAACATGACTTTATCTAGAAGAAAGTAAAATTTGAATAATTATTTTCTGTATAAGCCACTTTTAATTGGATAAGAGTACTTTGGCCACCTCATGAGAAGAGTTGACTCATTGGAGAACACCCTGATGCTGGGAGGGATTGGGGGCAGGAGGAGAAGGGAACGACGGGGGATGAGATGGCTGGATGGCATCACGGACTCAATGGATGTGGAGTCTGAGTGAACTCTGGGAGATGATGATGGACAGGGAGGCCTGGCGTGCTGCAATTCATGGGGTCGCAAAGAGTCGGAAACGACTGAACTGAACTGAATTGGATAATTAAATGAGAGTATTTAATGAAAAGTTTGCTTTTTTTTAAATGGTGTATTTTAGAGGAAATTCTTATTGAAGTATAACATTGTTTTACAATATGTTGTGTTGGCTTCTGCTGTACAACAAAGTAAGCCAACTATAGTATTAGTATTAGTCGCTCAGTCATGTCTGACTTTTTGCGACTCCATGGACTGTAGCCTGCCAGGATCCTCTGTCCATGGGATTCTCTAGGCAAAAATACTGGAGTGTGTTGCCATTTCCTCCTCCAGGAGACCTTCCCACCTGTACATAAAGGAGACTTTATTAATGTGCACTAGAGGATACCCCAGGTTAATTGTCATAGAAAACTGTCTCTTGAGTCTTTAAATTCTATACCAATTCTACACCTCTGCTGGGCCAACTGTTTGTTTCTTTATTTAGGTTTTAAGGTGAATGACCTGGGGCTATTTGTTTCCATCAACCTGACTGTGAATCTAAAGGCGCAGTTGAAATGTCTATTTTTCTTGCCATCTGCAGAAGAGATTGCTGCAGATCCAGTCTATGATTCTCATTCTTTTCAGCTTACAAAACAAATAGCTTATTATTTTTTGCAACATATGTCTTATAATAAAGCAGTGCTGAAAAATTAAATAGAAGAATGTTCAGTTGCAATATAAGCTATGAAAGTGATTTGCTGGTGGTGATTTTTAAGCTTGATTCTAAATAGATTTATGAAGAATGATACTTGTAAGATGTGGTTCAAATTTTGCTATTTAAGGTATCTTGAAATTATAGGCTCACTCTCTCAAAAAATTTCAAAAGGCGTAGAGATGAGGCTTTTAAAGGTATGAGTGAGTGAGTGAGTGAAGTCACTTAGTCATGTCCGACTCTTTGCGACCCCATAGACTGTAGCCTACCAGGCTCCTCTGTCCATGAGATTTTCCAGGCAATAGTACTTCAGTGGGTTGCCATTTCCTTCTCCAAGGGATCTTCCCAACCCAGGGCTCGAACCCCGGTCTCCTGCATTGTAGACAGACACTTTATCAGATATTAAACTGATAAGAACAGGTACAGCAGTGATAAAAGCTTTCATAGTCATTTCTAAAAAACAACACTTCACAGTTTTCTGTCTCCAATGGTTCGCTAATATACTTGTAGAAGGAAGGCAACAGAAAACCAAGGATAAAAATAGCTTAGCTCTCCACTATGTACACATAATTTCCTTCTCTGTTGGACTCCCTCTTACCCCACCCCCACCTTCTCATTTTACTCATTTATGCCATCACAGAACACCGAGCTGAGCTCCCTGTGCTATACATACAGCAGCTTTCCACTAGCTGTCTATTTTACATAGTGTAGAATATATATGTCAATCCTAGTTTCCCAATTCATCCCACCCTCCTCTTCTCCCCCTGTGTCCACAAGTCCATTCTTTACTTCTTCATCACTATTTCTGCCCTGAAAATAGGTTCATTAGTACATTTTCTAGATATTTCAGAGAAAACAAGTAATTTTATCTCCAATTGTTGAGCCTTTTAGGGCAGACTTAAGATGTATTATTAGAACCATAGTTTTTTGAGGAGAGTTCAGAAAAGAATGCTGAATAACTGTAAACTTGGTGAAATCTAATTGTATTTCTGTTTTGCTAAATAAACTATTTGCCTCCCCCTTCCTTTGCCATCCTCCTCCATACTTAGGGGTGTTGCCAGTGATTTGACAATTTGTTCGTAATAGGGAGAATAATGTATAATCATAACTTGATTTCATGCCTGATTTGATTACAGGGTACTGATTAAACCAATGCTAGCAAATTCTATTTAATTCAGTGATTAGGAGGGGGGTAATTTCCCACACATCTTTGAGAGACCAATCACTGTAGGTAAAACTCCCTATCCTTTATGTTGGGGAGGCCTGAACTAGGCTTTAAATAATCTATCCAGTCTTTCAAATGTAAATTTATTAACAGGCTTTTAGGTTTTCCTGAGAAACTGGGATTTTAGGTCCCTCAGTAAATGAAAGCAAACTTATCTCCTTGTCTCTTGGGTTTAATGACATTTATTACTTCAGAGCTTTGACAAGTTCCATTATTACATTTCACTTTTTTGAAAAGTGGCTGTATGCTAAGCCTAGTACCTGACATAGCATTAGATATCTTGCCCAGTAGGTTTACAAGTTAATTCATTAAACCAAATCATTTTCATTAGAACACTGGCCTCATGTGTTACTGTTAGCACTAAAATAAATCATTTTATCCTGTCCATTATGGTAAGTATTCCATCTGGTACGTTTATTAAGTTAAAGTGTTCTCTCAAATTCTCATATTCAGTTATTCTTGTCACCACTCACTATGCTGATGACTCTCTGGAAGCATTACCTATAAAGATAAATTCCAACTTTGTTTCCTTGTATTGATGTTCTTCCACAGTTTGGTCACAGCTTCCTTTTCCAACTTCTTCCCCTACTATTCTATACCTAAATCTTCCTCAGAAAGCAGACTGTCCTATTTATGTATGAAGTTTTGCTAGGAACACCTCAGCTGCCCCATACTTCTTCCTTTATGGAGAAGGCTTCACCTCTTCTTAGGTAAATCCTATGCTTTCTCTGTGGTCAGATCCAACCCCACACCTTTCATGAAGATTTACCCTTCTACTTCTCATCTGTACCTCTCCTTTGCAAAGAATATTTAAATGTTTCAGAGGAAAATAGCATTGTAATAGATCTCCCAAGATGCTGGAAGAATAGGCTATACTTAGATTAAAAATTGAAACCATAAAATATGGGTAAATGTGTTTGGATAACTTGTTGTTCACTAGCTCAGTTGTGTCTGACTCTTTTCTACTGACTCAGCTCTTTGCATCAAGTGGACAAAATATTGGAGCTTCAGCTTCAGCATCAGTCCTTCCAATGAATATTCAGGTTTGATTTTCTTTAGGATTGACTGGTNTGTGTCTGACTCTTTTCTACTGACTCAGCTCTTTGCATCAAGTGGACAAAATATTGGAGCTTCAGCTTCAGCATCAGTCCTTCCAATGAATATTCAGGTTTGATTTTCTTTAGGATTGACTGGTTTGATCTCCTTGGTGTCCAGAGAACTCTCAACAGTCTCCTTCAAAACCACAGTTCAAAAGCATCAATTCTTTGGCACTGAGCCTTCTTCATGGTCCAACTCTCACATCCATACATGACTACTTAAAAAACCATAGTTTTGACTATATGGACCTTTGTTGTCAAAGTACAGTGATATAAAATCAATGATTCACTACTTAAATGATTTTCATGTATATCAATATAATTTTAATAATACTTATTAATATATTTACAATATTCTTAGAACCAAGGATTTCAAAACTCAGTCCTGGATTTTAGATGCTAACAATACTAAGAAAAAGAGATATGGCATTATATAGCTATAAAATAATGTGCAATCTTCAACTCACTTAGCTCACATACAATTGTAATGAATTCTTATTGTGTGAATTTTAATAGGTTACAGTCCCTATTTATTCAATCAAATACTAATCCAGGTGTTGCTCTGAAGGTATTTCCATAGATGTGATTATAATCAGTTGACTTTAAGTGAAAGAGATTATTGCAGGTAATCTAAATGTTCCTGATTTAATCACTTGAAATGCCTTAAATCAGAGCTGAGGTTTCCCTGATAAAGAAGATATTCCCCTGTAGAAAGTAGTTTCAGTCATGGCTAGCAATGTTCTAGACTGCCTTTCTTGACCGTCTGCCTCAGATTTTGGACTTGCCCAGCCAAGCTCTAATATCTTGCAAGGTGATGTCCTACAATTGATCTCTTAGTTTATATCTCCTGCTGGTCTGTTTCTATGGCTGAATATTGACTCAACTATGCACACTCAGTGTGTGCGTGTTTGTGTGTGTGTGTTTGCATTTGTGTATAAATATGTAATATGTAGGTTTATATGCACAATACTCATATCTATTAGAATAGGTTGGCACTTGTTTATGCTTAGAGCAAAAGGGTGGTCAGCAACTAGCCAAGTGAAGAAAGTGGGGGCTGGACAGAGTATTACCAGCACAGGAACCAGTCTTACAAAGGCCTGGAGATCAGAATGAGCAGGATACTAACTTGAAACATATGATGAATATGGAGCCAAGATTGCAAGTTGAAGATGGGCAAGATACTAAACCGGTATTGTACAGGTCCCAGGGAATTTATCCTTGCAGAAAAATTTGTAATAAATTAAAACCTTATTCTATACCTTCTAGTGTATGTGACCTTGGGAAAGTCCCTTTAGCTTCATAAAATCAGAACCCCCTATTAATTTTGCCTTGAATAATAACTTTCCTAACACTACTTTTGGGCTTCCCTGATGACTCAGTGGTAAAGAAGGAGATGTGCCAAAGCACAAGATATGAGTGTGATCCCTGGGTCAGGAATATCCCCTGGAGAAGGAAATTCAATGGACAGAGGAGCCTGGAGGGCTCCAGTCCATGGGATTGCAAAAGAGCTGTACACAACTTAGCAACTAAATGACAACACTATTTTTAAAAATACATAAAAAAGTGATTTGTTGTCTAAAGTTAAATATATGGTAGGTACAGCCAGGAGAGCTGTTTGGTAAAAGAGTATCCAGGGCTCTCTAGTAAAAGAGAGCAGCACCTGAGACTTATTATTTAGGAACACAAAAGGTGACTTAAATCCATGCTCACCACCATATGCTGGCATCTGAGAATGCTGCAAAGGCAACAACCAGGATAGAAAAGTACACTTTTCAAGTTCCTAAAACTGTCAGTCCAAGGGGGCATTGGTGGCTTATTATTCCCTAGAGTTCTGAGTTTCCTTTATGTAATTCTAGGCAGAAGAATTATGTTTTCTCTTGATAAAGAGGAATAGTTTATGACCACAGGAATATTTCCTTAGCATTTTAAATTTAAATGTAATTACATATACTATTGTTTTCAAGTGTACAATATAATGATTCAATATTTGTATATATTGGAAATGATTATCACTACAATAAGCCTAGCTAAAATCCATCAGTATACAAGTTTTCTTTCATTGATGTGAGCTACTTCATGAGGAGCTTTCAAATATACAGTACAGTAATATTATTAACTAGGGTCACCGTACTCTATATTTCAACTCTGTGACTTACTTATTTTATAACTGGAAGCTTGTATATTTTGAGCCCTTTCACACATTTTGCCCAACCGACCAATCTGTTCTTTGAATATGAGCTTGTTTTTTTTTANATTCTTATTGAAGTATAACATTGTTTTACAATATGTTGTGTTGGCTTCTGCTGTACAACAAAGTAAGCCAACTATAGTATTAGTATTAGTCGCTCAGTCATGTCTGACTTTTTGCGACTCCATGGACTGTAGCCTGCCAGGATCCTCTGTCCATGGGATTCTCTAGGCAAAAATACTGGAGTGTGTTGCCATTTCCTCCTCCAGGAGACCTTCCCACCTGTACATAAAGGAGACTTTATTAATGTGCACTAGAGGATACCCCAGGTTAATTGTCATAGAAAACTGTCTCTTGAGCCTTTAAATTCTATACCAATTCTACACCTCTGCTGGGCCAACTGTTTGTTTCTTTATTTAGGTTTTAAGGGGAATGACCTGGGGCTATTTGTTTCCATCAACCTGACTGTGAATCTAAAGGCGCAGTTGAAATGTCTATTTTTCTTGCCATCCGCAGAAGAGATTGCTGCAGATCCAGTCTATGATTCTCATTCTTTTCAGCTTACAAAACAAATAGCTTATTATTTTTTGCAACATATGTCTTATAATAAAGCAGTGCTGAAAAATTAAATAGAAGAATGTTCAGTTGCAATATAAGCTATGAAAGTGATTTGCTGGTGGTGATTTTTAAGCTTGATTCTAAATAGATTTATGAAGAATGATACTTGTAAGATGTGGTTCAAATTTTGCTATTTAAGGTATCTTGAAATTATAGGCTCACTCTCTCAAAAAATTTCAAAAGGCGTAGAGATGAGGCTTTTAAAGGTATGAGTGAGTGAGTGAGTGAAGTCACTTAGTCATGTCCGACTCTTTGCGACCCCATAGACTGTAGCCTACCAGGCTCCTCTGTCCATGAGATTTTCCAGGCAATAGTACTGCAGTGGGTTGCCATTTCCTTCTCCAAGGGATCTTCCCAACCCAGGGCTCGAACCCCGGTCTCCTGCATTGTAGACAGACACTTTATCAGATATTAAACTGATAAGAACAGGTACAGCAGTGATAAAAGCTTTCATAGTCATTTCTAAAAAACAACACTTCACAGTTTTCTGTCTCCAATGGTTCGCTAATATACTTGTAGAAGGAAGGCAACAGAAAACCAAGGATAAAAATAGCTTAGCTCTCCACTATGTACACATAATTTCCTTCTCTGTTGGACTCCCTCTTACCCCACCCCCACCTTCTCATTTTACTCATTTATGCCATCACAGAACACCGAGCTGAGCTCCCTGTGCTATACATACAGCAGCTTTCCACTAGCTGTCTATTTTACATAGTGTAGAATATATATGTCAATCCTAGTTTCCCAATTCATCCCACCCTCCTCTTCTCCCCCTGTGTCCACAAGTCCATTCTTTACTTCTTCATCACTATTTCTGCCCTGAAAATAGGTTCATTAGTACATTTTCTAGATATTTCAGAGAAAACAAGTAATTTTATCTCCACTTGTTGAGCCTTTTAGGGCAGACTTAAGATGTATTATTAGAACCATAGTTTTTTGAGGAGAGTTCAGAAAAGAATGCTGAATAACTGTAAACTTGGTGAAATCTAATTGTATTTCTGTTTTGCTAAATAAACTATTTGCCTCCCCCTTCCTTTGCCATCCTCCTCCATACTTAGGGGTGTTGCCAGTGATTTGACAATTTGTTCGTAATAGGGAGAATAATGTATAATCATAACTTGATTTCATGCCTGATTTGATTACAGGGTACTGATTAAACCAATGCTAGCAAATTCTATTTAATTCAGTGATTAGGAGGGGGGTAATTTCCCACACATCTTTGAGAGACCAATCACTGTAGGTAAAACTCCCTATCCTTTATGTTGGGGAGGCCTGAACTAGGCTTTAAATAATCTATCCAGTCTTTCAAATGTAAATTTATTAACAGGCTTTTAGGTTTTCCTGAGAAACTGGGATTTTAGGTCCCTCAGTAAATGAAAGCAAACTTATCTCCTTGTCTCTTGGGTTTAATGACATTTATTACTTCAGAGCTTTGACAAGTTCCATTATTACATTTCACTTTTTTGAAAAGTGGCTATATGCTAAGCCTAGTACCTGACATAGCATTAGATATCTTGCCCAGTAGGTTTACAAGTTAATTCATTAAACCAAATCATTTTCATTAGAACACTGGCCTCATGTGTTACTGTTAGCACTAAAATAAATCATTTTATCCTGTCCATTATGGTAAGTATTCCATCTGGTACGTTTATTAAGTTAAAGTGTTCTCTCAAATTCTCATATTCAGTTATTCTTGTCACCACTCACTATGCTGATGACTCTCTGGAAGCATTACCTATAAAGATAAATTCCAACTTTGTTTCCTTGTATTGATGTTCTTCCACAGTTTGGTCACAGCTTCCTTTTCCAACTTCTTCCCCTACTATTCTATACCTAAATCTTCCTCAGAAAGCAGACTGTCCTATTTATGTATGAAGTTTTGCTAGGAACACCTCAGCTGCCCCATACTTCTTCCTTTATGGACAGGGCTTCACCTCTTCTTAGGTAAATCCTATGCTTTCTCTGTGGTCAGATCCAACCCCACACCTTTCATGAAGATTTACCCTTCTACTTCTCATCTGTACCTCTCCTTTGCAAAGAATATTTAAATGTTTCAGAGGAAAATAGCATTGTAATAGATCTCCCAAGATGCTGGAAGAATAGGCTATACTTAGATTAAAAATTGAAACCATAAAATATGGGTAAATGTGTTTGGATAACTTGTTGTTCACTAGCTCAGTTGTGTCTGACTCTTTTCTACTGACTCAGCTCTTTGCATCAAGTGGACAAAATATTGGAGCTTCAGCTTCAGCATCAGTCCTTCCAATGAATATTCAGGTTTGATTTTCTTTAGGATTGACTGGTTTGATCTCCTTGGTGTCCAGAGAACTCTCAACAGTCTCCTTCAAAACCACAGTTCAAAAGCATCAATTCTTTGGCACTGAGCCTTCTTCATGGTCCAACTCTCACATCCATACATGACTACTTAAAAAACCATAGTTTTGACTATATGGACCTTTGTTGTCAAAGTACAGTGATATAAAATCAATGATTCACTACTTAAATGATTTTCATGTATATCAATATAATTTTAATAATACTTATTAATATATTTACAATATTCTTAGAACCAAGGATTTCAAAACTCAGTCCTGGATTTTAGATGCTAACAATACTAAGAAAAAGAGATATGGCATTATATAGCTATAAAATAATGTGCAATCTTCAACTCACTTAGCTCACATACAATTGTAATGAATTCTTATTGTGTGAATTTTAATAGGTTACAGTCCCTATTTATTCAATCAAATACTAATCCAGGTGTTGCTCTGAAGGTATTTCCATAGATGTGATTATAATCAGTTGACTTTAAGTGAAAGAGATTATTGCAGGTAATCTAAATGTTCCTGATTTAATCACTTGAAATGCCTTAAATCAGAGCTGAGGTTTCCCTGATAAAGAAGATATTCCCCTGTAGAAAGTAGTTTCAGTCATGGCTAGCAATGTTCTAGACTGCCTTTCTTGACTGTCTGACTCAGATTTTGGACTTGCCCAGCCAAGCTCTAATATCTTGCAAGGTGATGTCCTACAATTGATCTCTTAGTTTATATCTCCTGCTGGTCTGTTTCTATGGCTGAATATTGACTCAACTATGCACACTCAGTGTGTGCGTGTTTGTGTGTGTGTGTTTGCATTTGTGTATAAATATGTAATATGTAGGTTTATATGCACAATACTCATATCTATTAGAATAGGTTGACACTTGTTTATGCTTAGCGCAAAAGGGTGGTCAGCAACTAGCCAAGTGAAGAAAGTGGGGGCTGGACAGAGTATTACCAGCACAGGAACCAGTCTTACAAAGGCCTGGAGATCAGAATGAGCAGGATACTAACTTGAAACATATGATGAATATGGAGCCAAGATTGCAAGTTGAAGATGGGCAAGAGACTAAACCGGTATTGTACAGGTCCCAGGGAATTTATCCTTGCAGAAAAATTTGTAATAAATTAAAACCTTATTCTATACCTTCTAGTGTATGTGACCTTGGGAAAGTCCCTTTAGCTTCATAAAATCAGAACCCCCTATTAATTTTGCCTTGAATAATAACTTTCCTAACACTACTTTTGGGCTTCCCTGATGACTCAGTGGTAAAGAAGGAGATGTGCCAAAGCACAAGATATGAGTGTGATCCCTGGGTCAGGAATATCCCCTGGAGAAGGAAATTCAATGGACAGAGGAGCCTGGAGGGCTCCAGTCCATGGGATTGCAAAAGAGCTGTACACAACTTAGCAACTAAATGACAACACTATTTTTAAAAATACATAAAAAAGTGATTTGTTTTCTAAAGTTAAATATATGGTAGGTACAGCCAGGAGAGCTGTTTGGTAAAAGAGTATCCAGGGCTCTCTAGTAAAAGAGAGCAGCACCTGAGACTTATTATTTAGGAACACAAAAGGTGACTTAAATCCATGCTCACCACCATATGCTGGCATCTGAGAATGCTGCAAAGGCAACAACCAGGATAGAAAAGTACACTTTTCAAGTTCCTAAAACTGTCAGTCCAAGGGGGCATTGGTGGCTTATTATTCCCTAGAGTTCTGAGTTTCCTTTATGTAATTCTAGGCAGAAGAATTATGTTTTCTCTTGATAAAGAGGAATAGTTTATGACCACAGGAATATTTCCTTAGCATTTTAAATTTAAATGTAATTACATATACTATTGTTTTCAAGTGTACAATATAATGATTCAATATTTGTATATATTGGAAATGATTATCACTACAATAAGCCTAGCTAAAATCCATCAGTATACAAGTTTTCTTTCATTGATGTGAGCTACTTCATGAGGAGCTTTCAAATATACAGTACAGTAATATTATTAACTAGGGTCACCGTACTCTATATTTCAACTCTGTGACTTACTTATTTTATAACTGGAAGCTTGTATATTTTGAGCCCTTTCACACATTTTGCCCAACCGACCAATCTGTTCTTTGAATATGAGCTTGTTTTTTTTTACCTCCAGATGCCACTTGTAAGTGAGATCACATGTTATCTGTCTTTGTTTGTCTGACTCATTTCATATGGCATAATATCATCAAGGTCCATCCATCTTGTTGCAAATTGCAAGATTTCCTTCTTTTTGTGGATGACAGTCCATTGTGTATATAGCAGTTTTCTATATCTATCATTCTGTTGATGAACACTAGGAACATTTTCGTATCTCTACTATGATAAATAATGCTGTGCTGAACATGGCGATACAGGTATCTTTTAGAGTTTGTATTTTCATTTTCTTAAGATAAATACACAAAACTGGAATTGCTGGATAATATGGTAGTTCAATTTTTTTTTTTTTTGAGGAAACTGCATACAGTTTTCCATAGTGGCTAACAGTTCACAAGAGTTCCCTATTCTCAGCATCCTCACCACATTTGTTATTTCTTGTTTTTGATAATGGCTATTCTAACAAGCATGAAGTGATATCTCATTGTGGTTTTGATTTTCATTTCCCTTACCATTACTGATGTTCAGTATATAACTCTCAGCTGACTACATGCCTTCTTTGGGAAAAAAAAAATCTGTTCAGGTTCTTGTGCATTTTCTGTTTTGTTTTTATTTTATTTTTTTGTTGAAATATAGTTGATTTACAAGGTGTTAGTTACTGCTGTTCAACAAAGCAATTCAACTATATATTGTTGTTTTTATTCAGCCACAAAGTCATCTCTGACTCTTTGCAACCTCATGGACTACCCCATGCCAGGTCCCTCTGTTCTCCACTATCTCCCTGAGTTTGCTCAAATTCATATCCATTGAATCAGTAATACCGTGTAACCATCTCATTGTCTGCCATCCCCTCCTTTTGCTTTCAGTCTTTCCCAGCATCAAGGTCTTTTCCACTGAGTCGACTCTTTGCATCAGGTGGTCAAACTACTGGAGCTTCAACTTCAGCATTAGTCCTTCCGATGAATAAATCAGATTTGATTTCCTTTAGGATTGACTGGTTTAATCTTCTTGCAGTCCAAGGAACTTTCAAGAGTCTTCTCCAGCACCACAGATTGAAAGCATCAGTTCTTCTGTTCTCAGCCTTCTTTGTGGTCCAAGTCTCATATCCATGCATGAGTACTGGAAAAACCATAGCTTTGCCTAACTGTACCTTTGCTGGCAAAATGATGTCTCTGCTCTTTAATATGCTGTCTAGGTTTACCATAGCTTTCCTTCCAAGGAGCAAGTGTCTTTTAATTTCATGGCTGCAATTACTGTCCACAATGATTTTTTAAGCATTCTTTTCCATTATAGTTTATCATAGGATGTTGAACATAGTTCTCTGTGCCATACAGTAGGACCTTGCTGCTTATCTACTCCAAATATAAAAGCTTACATCTGCTAACCACAATCTCCAACTCCATCCCTCCCCTAAATCACCCTCCCTGACAACCACCAGCCTCTTCTCTATCCCTGTGTTTCTGTTTTGGATTCATAGATACGTTAATTTGTGTCACATTTTAGTTTCCATATGTAAGTGGCATCATGTGGTATATTTGTCTTTCTCTTTCTGACTTTACTTAGTATAATCTCTAGATGCATCTATGTTTCTGCAGATCTCATTATTTTGTTATTTTTATGGCTGAATAATATTCTATTGTATATTTGAATGACAAGTCTTTTTTTAATTTTTATTTTATTTTTAATGGGTAATTGCATCTGAATATTGTGATGGTTTCCACCATACATCAACATGAATCAGCCATAGTTATACATAGGCCCCCACAACCATGCCTGCACCTCCCTCTCCATCCCCCTCCTCTAGGTCATCACAGAGCACCAGCTTTGGGTTCCCTGCATCATAAAGCAAATTCCCACCAGCTATCCACTTTACATATGTTAATGTACATGTTTCAATATTCTCTCAAGTCATCCCACCCTTTCCCTCTTAAATCATGACCATAAATCTGTTTTTTATGTCTGTGTCTCCTTTACTGACTTGCAAATAGGATCATCAGTAACATCTTTATGGATTCCATATATATACATTAATATATGCTATCTGTCCTTCTCTTTGTGACTTAGTCCATTGTGTATAATAGGCTCTATGTTCATCTACCTCATTAAAACTGATTCAAATACATTCTTTTTTATATCTGAGTAATATTTCATTGTGTATAGTATCACAAATTATTCTATCAATGGACATCTAGGTTGCTTCCATGTTCTGGCAATTGAAAATAGTGCTGCAGTGAACACTGGGGGAACATGTGTCTTTTTCACTTATGGTTTCCTAAGGGTTTATGCCCAGTAGTGGGATTGGTGGGTATGACAGCTTCTTTATCCATTCATCTGTTGATGAACTTTAAGTTGTTTCCATGTCCTGGTTATACGAATAGTGCTGCTATGAACATAAGGGTGCATGCATCTGTTTGAATTATAATTTTGTTCAGATATATACTCAGGACTGGAATTGCTGGATTATATTGTAACTCAATTTCTAATTTTCTTAGGAACCTCCAAACTGTTTTCCACAGTGGCTGTACCAACTTATATTCCCATTGACAGTATAGGAGGGTTCCTTTTTTCCACATCCTCTTCTGCATTTCTTATGTGCAGACTTTTTAATGGTGGCTATTCTGACCAGTGTGAGGTGGTACCTGATTGTCATTTTGATTTGCATTTCTCTAATAATTAGCTCTGTTGAGCATCTTTTCATGTGTCTCTACACAGGCAAAGGAGGGCCTAGAAGAGCTAGCCCAGGTTGCAGGTCAGGAACAGCGGCAGTAAGGAGATACCCCTCGTCCAAGGTAAGGAGCAGTGGCTGTGCTTTGCTGGAGTAGTCGTGAAGAGATACCCCACACCCAAGGTAAGAGAAATCCAAGTAAGATGGTAGGTGCTGCAAGAAAAAATCAGAGGGCAGACACACTGAAACCATAGTCATAGAAAACCAGTCAATCTAATCACACTAGGACCACAGCCTTATCTAACTCAATGAAACCAAGCCATGCCTGTGGGGCAACCAAAGATGGGCGGGTCATGGTGTAGAGGTCTGACAGAATATGGTCCACTGGAGAAGGGAATGGCAAGCCACTTCAGTATTCTTGTCTTGAGAACCCCATGAACAGTATGAAACGGCAAAATGAGAGGATACCAAAATAGGAACTCCCCAGGTCATTAGGTGCCCAATATGCTACTGGAGATGAGTGGAGAAATAACTCCAGAAAGAATGAAGGAATGGAGCCAAAGCAAAAACAGTACCCAGCTGTGGATGTGACTGGTGATAGAAGCAAGATCCGATGCTGTAAGGAGCAATATTACATAGGAATCTGGAACGTCAGGTCCATGAATCAAAGCAAATTGGAAGTGGTCAAACAAGAGATGGCAAGAGTGAACGTCGACATTCTAGGAATCAGTGAACTAAAATGGACTGGAATGGGTGAATTTAACTCAGATGACCATTATATCTATTACTGCGGGCAGGAATGGCTCAGAAGAAATGGAGTAGCCATCATGGTCAACAAAAGAGTATGAAATGCAGTACTTGGATGCAGTCTCAAAAATGACAGAATGATCTCTGTTCATCTCCAAGGCAAACCATTCAATATCACAGTTATCCAAGTCTATGCCC
>SJYX01013389.1:338924-363641 GCA_006410675.1 Oreotragus oreotragus
GAAGAACTGTACAGAAAAGATCTTCACGACCCAGATAATCATGAGGATGTGATCACTAATCTAGAGGCAGACATCTTGGAATGTGAAGTCACGTGGGCCTTAGAAAGCATCACTACAAACAAAGCTAGTGGAGGTGATGGAATTCCAGTTAAGCTGTTTTAAATCCTGAAAGATGACGCTGTGAAAGTGCTACACTCAATATGGCAGCAAATTTGGAAAACTCAGCAGTGGCCACAGGACTGGAAAAAGTCAGTTTTCATTCCAATTCCAAAAAAAGGCAATGCCAAAGAATGCTCAAACTACCGCACAATTACACTCATCTCACGTGCTAGTAAAGTAATGCTCAAAATTCTCCAAGCCAGACTTCAGCAATACATGAACCATGAACTCCCTGATGTTCAAGCTGGTTTTAGAACAGGCAGAGGAACCAGAGATCAAATTGCCAACATCCGCTGGATCATGGAAAAAGCAAGAGAGTTCCAGAAAAACATCTATTTCTGCTCTATTGACTATGCCAAAGCCTTTGTGTGGCTCACAATAAACTGTGGAAAATTCTGAAAGAGATGGGAATACCAGATCACCTGACTTGTCTCTTGAGAAACCTATATGCAGGTAAGGAAGCAACAATTAGCACTGACATGGCAACAGACTGGTTCCAAATAGGAAATGAGTACATCAAGGCTGTATATTGTCACTCTGCTTATTTAACTTATATGCAGAGTACATCATGAGAAACACTGGACTGGAAGAAACACAAGCTGGAATCAAGATTGCCGGGAGAAATATCCATAACCTCAAATATGCAGACAACACCACCCTTATGGCAGAAAGTGAAGAGGAACCAAGAAGCCTCTTGATGAAAGTGAAAGAGGAGAGCAAAAAAGTTGGCTTAAAGCTCAACATTCAGAAAACTAAGATCATGGCATCTGGTCCCATCACTTCATGGGAGATAGATGGAGAAACAGTGGAAACAGTGTCAGACTTTATTTTTTGGGGCTCCAAAATCACTGCAGATGGTGACTGCAGCCATGAAATTAAAAGACACTTACTCCTTGGAAGAAAAGTTATGACCAACCTAGATAGTATATTCAGAAGCAGAGACATTACTTTGCCAACTAAGGTCCGTGTAGTCAAGGCTATGGTTTCTCCTGTGGTCAGGTATGGATGTGGGAGTTGGACTTTGAAGAAGGCTGAGCGCCAAAGAATTGATGCTTCTGAACTGTGGTGTTGGAGAAGACTCTTGAGAGTCCCTTGGACTGCAAGGAGATCCAACCAGTCCATTCTGAAGGAATTCAGCCCTGGGATTTCTTTGGAAGGAATGATGCTAAAGCTGAAGCTCCAGTACTTTGGCCACCTCATGTGAAGAGTTGACTCATTGGAAAAAACTCTGATGCTGGGAGGGATTGGGGGCAGGAGGAGAAGGGGACGACCGAGGATGAGATGGCTGGATGGCATCACTGACTCGATGCATGTGAGTCTGAGTGAACTCCAGGAGTTGGAAATGGACAGGGATGCCTGGTGTGCTGTGATTCATGGGATCGCAAAGAGTCGGACACAACTGAGCAACTGAACTGAACTGAACTAGGCTATCTGTATGTCTTTTTTGAAGTAATGTTTATTTAGTCACCTGCCCATTGTTGGATAGTGTTGTTTGGTTTTTATTATTGTTGTTGAGTTGTATTGCATTATTTGTAAATATGTTTTCCTATTCTGTACGTTGGTGTTTTCACTTTGCTTATGGTTTTCTTTGCTGTTTAAAAGTTTGTAAGTTTAATTAGGTCCTCTTTTTTGTTGTTTTTATTTCTATTGCCTTAGGAGACTGACATAAGAAGACATTGATATGATTTATGTCAGAGAATGTTTTGCCTATGATTTCTTCTAGGAATCTTATGGTGTCATGTCTTAATATTTAAATCATTTTGAGTTTATTTTTATGTATGGTAAGAGGGTATATTCTAGCTTCATTGATTTACATGTGACTGTCCAACTTTCCTGTGTTTCCCAATGGCTTAGCCGTGAAGAATCCACCTTCAGTGAAGGAGATGCAGCAGATCCAGGTTTGATCCCTGGGTTGGGAAGATCCTCTGTAAGAGTGCATGGCAACCCACTCCAGTATTCTTGGCTGGAGAATCCCATGGACAGGGGAGCTGGGCAAGCTACAGTCCATAGGGTCATACAGAATCAGACATTACCTAAGTGACTTAGCATGCATGCCTGAATGCACATTCAAATTTCCAAGACCACTTGCTGAAAAGATTATCTTTTTCTCATTGTATATTCTTGTCTACTTTGTTGAAGATTGACTCTAGGTGTTAAGGTTTATTTCTGGGCTCTCTATTCTATTCCATTGATCTGGATGCCTTCTTTTTGCCATTGTTGTTTGTATGTGTGTATGTGTGTGTGTGTGTCTGTGTGTGTCTGTGTGTGTGTGTGTGCTGATACCACACTGTTTGTATTTTTGTCTGAAGTCTTTGTATTTTTGTACTATTGTCTGAAGTCTGGGGAGGTTATGCTTCCTGCTTTGTTCTTTTTCTTCTGGATTGCTTTGGTAATTCTAGGACTTTAATGTTTCCATATGATATTTAGGATTATTTGTTTTAGTTGTGTGAAAAATATTATGGGTAACTTGGTACGGATCTCATTAAATCTGTAAATTGCTTTGGATAGTATGGCCATTTTAACTATGTTGATTCTTCCAATTCAAGAGCAGGAGATATCTTTCCATTTCTTTGAACCATCTTCAGTTTCCTTTATTCACGTTCTATAGTTCTCAGTCTATAAGTCTTTCACCTCCATGGTCAGGATTATTCCTAAGTATTTTATTTTGGAGTGTGTGGTTTTAAAAGGCACTTTTTTTTTTTTTACATTCCTTTTTTTAAAATCAGAAAAAGTATTTGTTTTATTTCTTATCAAAAACTTATCAGATACTTAATTGTTAGTGTAAAGAAATGAAATGGTTTCTGAATGTTAATCTTATATTGTGCTGCCTTTCTGAATTCATTTATCAGTTCTAGTAGTTTCTATATGGAATCTTCAGAGTTTTCTCTGTATGATATTATATCATTTGTATATAGTGATAGTTCTACCTCTTCCCTCCCAATTTGGATTTAGTTGTTTTCATTGTCTAATTGCTATGTCTAGAAATTCCAATAGTGTTTTGAATAGAGAGATGAAAGTGTCTTGTCTTGTTCCATCCCTGCCTTGTTCCAGATTTTAGCAGGAAGGCTTTTTGACTGTCTTTAAATGGATTTTTTTTTTTTTTTTTTGCTATTGAGTTCTATAATTTTCTTAACATATTTTGGATATTAACCCTTAATAAGATATAATTTACAAATATTTTTCTCCCATTCAGTAGGTTGCCTTTTCATTTTATTGATAATTTCTTGCATTGTGCAGAGGGTGACATTTTTAAGAACAATGTCAAGAACAATTAATAGTTACACTGGAACAGGAATAAACCGTGACTATTAAAGGCAGAATGGATAAATCTGATTGTCCTATATTAAAAAGACAAAACACTCATGAGATCAAGAAAAGGGTTTAAATCTACTAAGATGAAAGCAAATATCTAAGTGTGTATTTGCCTACAAACATATGTGCATATATGTCCATTTTTTAGTCAGTCTCTCAAAAGGTTCATGACCCTAAAAGATTAAGAATTACTGAATTTTCTTCTCTTGTCCATTGCAAACACTTTTATCATATTATCTATGTTAGATACAATTTCTATCATGGTCCTCATTTTTTTATGTTCTCATTATATGCTCTAAAGATTTAATGTGACTCTTTGTTCTCTAATCCTAAAATAGTCATTCATTCACTGCCCAACATTTAATCAGTGTGTGTGCTCAGTTAGTAAGTCATGTCTGACTTTTTGTGACCCTATGGACTCTATGTATCCCACTAGGCTCTGCTGTCCTTGGAATTTTCTAAGCAGGAGATTTGGAATGGGTTGCCATTTCCCCCTCCAGAGAATCTTCCAACCCAAGGATTGGATTCATAGCCCCTGCATTGGCAGGTGGATTCTTTACCACTGAATCACCAGGGAAGCCATTTAATTAGCACTTACATTGAAACATAGGCTTTTCTATATGCTGGGATATGAAGATGAGTAAGATTTAATTGAGTTACTGAAGAAATCCCTAGCCAGTGAGAATGTAAACAAAGAAACAAAAAAAGTTGTATTTCTCATAATCCTCTGATGTTTCACAGACTTTAAATCAAATTGATAAAATCACTGGAAATAGAACATGTTCTCAGTTTGGATTCTCTGAATGAACAGTACAATTGATCACATGGTTTTAAGCTTCCTAAACTCAATAATGACTTTCTTTTTGGTCTTTGTAAGTGTACTACTCAGTTTCTGCTTTCTGTGTCCTGGTTTGAACTGACTGACATTGTCCATAGAGAAGGATTTCCACATTGAGTTAAGACATTTATACACAAGTCTCTTTTGCTATTGGTCTGCTATCAGGATATCTGAAGGACTTCCCTGTAGCTCAAATGATAAAGAATCTGCCTGCAATGCAGGAGACCAGGGTTTGATCCCTGGCTCGGGAAGGTCCTCTGGAGAAAGGAATGGTAAGCCACTCCAGCATTCTTGCCTGGAGAATGCCATGGACAGAGGAGCCTGTAGTGCTACAGTCTGTGAGGTTGCAAAGAGTTGGACATGGCTGAGAGACTAACACACACACAGGGTATTTAGTGGACTGGGGTAGGGGAGGTTACATTCTTTTGTCTCTGGATTTTCTTAAAGAAAATCTTCAGTGAAACCACAACCTCCCATCTACTCATTTTCAGAATTAAGAAACATTTCTCTCTGCTCACTTCAGTTTCCCAATTTAATCACTGATGAAATTGTAGGAATTGTTTATCCAAAGTGACCTTTCAGCAGGTTTTAAGCTCTTAAGTTCACCCCAAATTTCAGCAATATTGTCAACAAATATAGTCCATATATCTGGACTATAATTTGCAAATAACTTTTTCTGATCTAAAATCAGATCCTAAACTTCTGCCCTTGATTTTTGCTTGTTCATTTGAATCACACAATAATCCTGTGAATTAAGGAAAAAATGTAATTCTACTAAATAAAGACACAGGGTTCTACTTTATAAACTTCCCATGTTTTACATATTATGCCTAGTTGTTTTATCAAAGTGTCTTCATTTTAAGCCAATAATCCACCAATTTTGGACTACCTGGTGATTCTGCATTGTTCATAATACTGCAACTTTACCATTACTGTGGTATATCTGAATAGTAGAAAAGTGTATCTTTGGCTTGTCTTTTCAGGTTTTTAAATAATTCTAAAAATGAGGTCCTTGAAACAGAGGATAAGTCAACCTTTTAATGACTGTATCGTGGAATTTAAAAAATACATGTAACCTAAAAGTATCAAATTTCACAAAGCAGCAACTATCAACAGCATGGGATTGTTCTCTGATTTATATTGCCAAGCCTAAGGCAGCATTCCTCATGATTTTTAAGGGAATTGAAGCAAAACACAATGAGAAAGAGAATGTGAAATGTACATACCATTTCCCATGAAGACAATCTGGGCTTAAAAATATTTTAATGAACTTCAAACAGTTCAATTTTATATCTATCATGCTATGAAAATCAATTTGTATTTTAGAATTATTATTTTAAAATTCCTTAAGGAAATGAAAGGTCCAAATCAATTTTGTGATTATCAGCTACATCATTGTAAGCTTTGGATATATGCATTGTTGACATAATGTAATCCATTGTACATGAAAATTATAGCTAGTCAAAACAATAAAGCTTCTTTTAGGCAACAGGGCTTTAAACATTTTAAATAAGTTGGTTCTGCTAGCTAACATAGGTTGCTGTAATTAATTAGAGTAGTGCAGTTCATCCAAGGTATCATAATTTTTTATAATGTCATTCCTGAGAGATTAAGAATTGCACACATTTTTGATAGGCTCTTGTATAAAGGAAAATAGATTACATTTTCATAGCAAAGTGTTTTAGAAAATTTATTGCTTAATAAAATATATATTCCTTTGCTGTTTTGATCTTTTCTTTCTAATACGTAAAGTATTTTTTCATCAAGAACACTATAGAAAATTTTTGAAAGAAATCTTCAGCAGGAATCTGAGCTTTCTTCTGAAGACTAGGGTTTATAGGGGGAAAATACGTGCTTGAAAAGCAAACAAAACCACAACAAAATCTCTTTAAACCAAAGACAAAATAAAAATATATATAATATAGGTCTTTCATTTTCTAAAATCCTTAAAATGATTATTTAGTGCTATTCCATAATTTATAAACTATCCTTCCTTTACGAAAATAAAACATTCTTACATTGTTTTGCATATTAGTCTTTATCTCCCTTGCTGGCTCCTCTTTACTTTTTTTTTTTTTTTTTTAGTTTTTTCTCACTATAGAAGACTATATTTTGCAAGGAGAAAGGCCTCACCATCACTTCTTTAAATTTTGTTCTCTGACACTTAACACGGCCATTTTACAACTTAGAATATTCACTTCTAGCTCCTATTTCAAACACACTTTTAAATTACATGATTCCTAATAAGTCTTTAGAGGATGACATCAGACTCATCTGTCATGATGTCTTTTCTCTCTCAGTTCCCCTACTTTTTGGGACAGGGTTAAACTAACCATTAGTATAATGTCTCACACTTAGATGGTGATTAGAAAATGTGGAAAGAATTGGATTCCATTTTTTTTCTACTAGTTATAATGAGAATACATTTTTCATGCTCTTTTCTCTTTATTCAGAGTCTGATGTTTGACTTTTTCCAATCTTTTTTTCAGGGTCCTATTTTTACATTCATTCAGTTCAGTTCAGTAGCTCAGTCATGTCCGACTCAATGCAACCCCATGAACCTCAGCACACCAGGCCTCCCTGTCCATCATCAACTCCCAGAGTTTCCCAAACTCATGTCCACTGAGTCAGTGATGCCATTCAACCATCTCATCCTCTGTCATCTCCTTCTCCTCCTGCCCTCAATCTTTCCCAGCATTGCAGGCTTTTCAAATGAGTGAGCTCTTCGTATCAGGTGGCCAAATTTTGGGAGCTTCAGCTTCAACATCAGTCTTTCCAATAAAAACCCAGGACTGATATTCTTTAGGATGGACTGGTTGGATCTCCTTGCAGTCCAAGGGACTCTCAAGAGTCTTCTCCAACACCATAGTTCAAAAGCATCATTTCTTCAGCGCTCAGCTTTCTTTATAGTCCAACTATCACATCCATACATGACTACTGGAAAAACCATAGCCTTGACTAGATGGATGTTTGTTGGAAAAGTAATGTCTCTGCTTTTGAATATGCTGTCTAGGTTGGTCATAACTTTCCTGCCAAGGCGTAAGAGTCTTTTAATTTCATGGTTGCAATCACCATCTGCAGTGATTTTGGAGCCCCCGAAAATATTCAGCCACTGTTCCCATTGTTTCCCCATGTATTTGCCATGAAGTGATGGGACTGGATGCCATGATCTTAGTTTTTTGAATGTTGAGCTTTAAGGCAACTTTTCACTCTCCTCTTTCAAGTTCATCAAGAGGCTCTTTAGTTCTTTGCTTTCTGCCAAAAAGGGTGGTGTCATCTGCATATCTGAGGTTGTTGATATTTCTCCCAGCAATCTTGATTTCAACTTGTACTTCCTCTAGTCCAGAGTTCCTCGTGATGTACTCTGCATATAAGTTAAATAAGCAGGGTGACAATATACAGCCTTGACATACTCTTTTTCCTATTTGGAATCAGTTTGTTGTTCCATGTCCAGTTCTAGCTTCCTGACCTGTATACAGGTTGCTCAAGAGGCAGGTCAGGTGGTCTGGTATTCCTATTTCTTTCAGAATTTTCCACAGTTTATTCTGAGCCACACAGTTAAAGGCTTTGGCATAGTCAATAAAGCAGAAATAGATGTTTTTCTCTTGCTTTTTCAATGATCCAGAGGATGTTGGCAATTTGATCTCTGGTTCCTCTGCCTTTCCTACTTCAAACCAGCTTTAACATCTGGAAGTTCACAGTTCACCTATTGTTGAAGCCTGGCTTGGAGAATTTTAAGCATTAGTTTACTAGCGTGTGAGACGAGTTCAACTGTATGATAGTTTGAGCATTCTTTGGCATTGCCTTTCTTTGGGATTGGAATGAAAACTGACCTTTTCCAGTCCTGTGGCCGCTGCTGAGCTTTCTAAATATGCTGGCATATTGAGTGTGGCACTTTCACAGTGCCATCTTTTAGGATTTGAAATAGCTCATTTGGAATTCCATCACCTCCACTAGCTTTGTTCACAGTGAGGCTTCCTAAGGCCCACTTGACCTCACACTCCAGAATCATTCCAAATGACTATCAAGAAAAAATTTTATAACTTTCAAAATTGTTTTATTGAGAAAACTTTTTCATTGGTTACTTAATTAGCCTTGTTGGTTTCCCACCTAGAAGAATATGGACGAGTTTGAGTAAGCTCTGGGTGTTGATGATGGACAGGGAAGCCAGGCGATATGCAATCCATGGGGTTGCAAAGTGTTGAACACAACTGAGTGACTGAAATGAACTGAACTGATACTGCTTGAGAAGTTTCTCCTTTTTCAAAACTTTCTGACTAATCCTGTTATCTTAAAATGTATATTATGGTAGTGAGTTTGGTAACATTTTTCTGTTGTTAGTTCTAATCCCATTATCTTAAGATATATTATGGGAGTGGATCTAGTAATTGATAAGACTAGTGAGTGGAGGCACTCTCCATCCCCCTTCTGATGTCTATGTCAGAAACTTTTCTGTCCTTTTTTCACATTATTAAAACTCTGCTACACAAAAGCTCTTGAGTGACTAAATCTGGTCCCTGGTTCCAAAGCTAAATCTTCTTTGGAGATCATGAATCTGACATTGTTCACTGTAAGTAATCAATGTGTGTGTTAGTCACTTAGTCATGTCCAACTCTATGTGATCCTATGGACTGTAGCCCACTAGGCTCCTCTGTCCATGGAATTCTCCTTGCAAAAATACTGGAGTGGGTTACCATTCCCTTCCCCAGGGGATCTTCCCAACCCAGGGAATGAACCCATGTCTCCTGCATTGCAGTCTGACTCTTTACAATCTGAACCACCAGGGAAATCCAGTTTTATCATATATGGGTGTTAATACTCATCAGCTAATAGATATTTAATACTACTACTTTTTATCTGAAAAAAAATTTAAACTCTTGTGTGTTTTAATCAAAATTTTATATTCATTCAGCATTCCTCTATTTTTAAGTGTGTAGAAAACTGTTTTATAATGGACTAAAAATAAATTCTAACAGTTGCATTAGTGCTTTTATCTTCTTCCCTATGACATGGACCTTAAAGTAAACTGAATAGGTTGGCTTTCATTATGACTCTTTAAGTGAAAGACTCTTTAAGTGAATTAGGCTAAGCAGGACAAACAGAGATGCCCCAAAACATGAGCCTGTTTTGAAAGGTGCATATGAAATTAACAATTTGATTCATCAAAGTTTTCTGGTTTTGGTTTAAAAATTTCCATGATTGTATACAAAAAAAGGAAAAGTTTCTTCAACAATAAAGCCAAGAACAAACTGACCAAACTCAAAAATATCTTGGAAGATAGCAAGAAGGAAAAAAGCTAAATCATCATTTGATCAAGAGAAACCCTGTAGATAAGGATCTAGCAAATCTTCATGTAAATGGTTTTAAGTGAAAATTTAAATTGAGATTAATTGAAAAGTTGTTTTGGAGCTTTTTAGACTTAAAAAAAAAAAAAAAAAAGCTCTATTTAGGCATTTAAAATATCATCCAAATAAGACCTATACAGAAATCACTCAAAAATAAATTAAAATACATCAAAATATGAAGGAAGTGATATGTTGCACTTTATCCTAGAAAAACTTAGATTGGAATATGGTAGACATTAAAATACTGAGCTCATATTTTATCAGCAATACCAGATACCCCAAAAATAGTTTCATACAGTTAATGTACATGGTAATATTGGTAAATTGTTTCATTATACATAAATAGTTCTCCCTAAGATATGTGTCAAATATTTAAAAACAGTATATCTCTATTTTTGTACAGAAGAAAGCTAACAATAATATTGCCCAGTGATGCTGTCCCATACTACTACAAATTTTTTGTTTTCTTGGACAGTGTGTTTAAATTATGTTATCAGTAGTGTAAAATTAGGTGACTTTTCTTCCCAGAACATAATCAATCTAATTATCTTCTATAATATATTCATAACAGCCTGTGTAGGAATTAAAATAAGGATTTACCCTTTGCATATTAAGACATAGAAATGTAATGACCAACTGTCAGATCAATGAGCACAGATTTAAGTATTCAATATTTAAATTCCAAACTGTCCTGGTTAAGATTCTCAAATTCATACTTCAAAAGACTATTTAAAATAACACAATGAGCACAATATGAGGCAACATTATAACCAGATTTATCAATCAATTAAATTTAAAACATAAACTAATCATAGGTGCTTATAGGCAAACATTAAAAATATAAACTGAGTTTCTATTCCCTCCTTACCAGAGAATACACTTGTTGGCTCATCTAGGTGCTATCTCTCTTTTTTTTTTCTTCTTCTCCCCTTTGCCTTGATTATTTTTTCAGTGAATGTTACAGAGCACATTGCAGGATCAAATAACTTTCCATCGCAAGGATCACCATTTCCCACTGTTACTACCATAAATTGTGGTAATATTTGGCTTTTCTAGATTCAGCAACTTTGGTTTGTCCTTTGTTTTTAGCTCCTCCTTTTTCTCTCCCCCTCTCTGCCTTGCCTTTTTGCTCTTACCTGATTTTCTTCAAACTCATCTGAACTTTATTGCTTGCTCTCTCTTTCCAATGCTACTTCCTACCTATCTACATTTCCTTTGCCCACATCTCTTTTTGTTTCAAGAACTCTGTTGTGGGCTCAAGCATTCTTTCAAATGCTGCTCTTCTCCTCAGCTAGTGGGAAATACTCTTCAGGAAAATACCATCACAGGGTTTTGAGAAGAAATACTGTCCATTGCTACCAGGAGGGCAATTCTTGCCAAGAATCAAAGCAAATCTATAATGTTTTCAGTTTCTCCAGTATAAGGCAACTCCCAATAGGATAAATGCTACATATCAAACATGGCAGCTCCAAGGAATAGCAAATATTGAGTTCAGTGTATTAGAAGCTTAGCAATTACACTTTTATAGTTTTCTCTTTAGTCTGTTCTCTTCAGTTTTCTTTGACATTCCCTTTGATGACAAGCTTTAAGAAAGCATTAACAGCAGATCATATACCCTATTTGTCTGTGGGAAGAAGTCAGAATGGAGAAGGCACTAATGAGCAGAAAGGAAATGCTGACATAGTTAACCTCTGGACAGGGCTGGTAGTCTTTTCAGAAGTAGAGGTGTGATTGTTGTGCTGAGCTCACTTGTGTCCAACTTTTTGTGACCCCATGTACTGTAGCCTGCCGTGCTCCTCTGTCCGTGGAATTTACTGGGGCTGGTTGCCATTTCCTACTCCAGGGGATTTTCCTGACCCAGGTCCTGAATCCACCCCTCTTGCATCTCTGCATTGGCAACTGGATTCTTTATGACTGGACCTCTTGGGAAGCTTCAGAGGTGTGATTGGTGTACACTGAAAGCTTCATATCTCAAGAACACCTTCCTGGCAGCATGGTAGACTTTTAGATAAGTTTAAGAGTGAGCATACTTTAGAATCCCTATTAGGGAGATTCTATAGAAAGAATCAAGAATTAATAAAGACAAAAAGCAGGGTATGGAGACAGGGGAAGCAGATGAAGTAATGAAAGGGATTAAAAAAACTGGAATAGTTGGTCATTTTTAAGACTGATCTATTTCCTGATTATTAACACAATCTCCTGAGACTCAGGGAGTGGTAACTCTGCTTGTCTGATTGTAAATAAGATTCATTTTTTCTTTTTTTATTTATTATTACTACTATTTTTTTTTTACTTTACAATATTGTATTTGTTTTGTCACACGATCAACATGAATCTGCCACAGGTGCACACATGTTCCCAGAAGGATAGGTGAATATAATAGGTCGAGGCTTGAAAAAATGCTTATCTATTGTTGTAATGGAAAGAAGAAATGGGGAATGGGCCTTAGCTCTGGTTCATCAGTTTGCTAGTGCATGAGCTTAGAATATACAGTTAGCTCCATACCTCTCAAGTCTTCAAATATAAAATAAAAATCCCCATGATTTTAATTTTAAATTTTATAATTTTAAGTTCTAAATTTATAGAAGAAACTCATTGAGATTATTTAATAGTAATGATAATTCATATTTATTAACATATTTTTTTGCCAGGCCATATGCTAACATTTGGAGAAGGCAATGGCACCCCACTCCAGTACTCTTGCTTGGAGAGTCCCATGGATGGAGGAGCCTGGTAGGATACAGTCCATGGGGTCGCTGGCAGTCGGGCACGACTGAGTGAATACACTTTCACTTTCACTTTCATGCATTGGAGAAGGAAATGGCAACCCACTCCAGTGTTCTTGTCTGGAGAATCCCAGGAACGGGGGAGCCTGGTGGGCTGCTGTCTCTGGGGTCGCACAGAATCGGACATGACCGAAGCAACTTAGCATGCTAACATTTGAATATACCATCTCACTTAATCTTCACAACAACCTAACAGTGTTATGGATACAATAAATTATTTTCACTTTACACACAAACAAATAGATGAATCAAATAACTTGACCAATATCATATATCTTTTAAGGGATAGCGCTTATCTGGGGTCGCACAGAATCGGACATGACCGAAGCAACTTAGCATGCTAACATTTGAATATACCATCTCACTTAATCTTCACAACAACCTAACAGTGTTATGGATACAATAAATTATTTTCACTTTACACACAAACAAATAGATGAATCAAATAACTTGACCAATATCATATATCTTTTAAGGGATAGCGCTTATATTTAAAATTTGTCTTAGTCCAAAGCCCAGTGCCAGGGTCCAACCCTGGCAGCATCCAGGGAAACACTCAGGAGAAATGGCATCAACAAATGATTTAGAGAGAGAGATAAAGAAAGAATGTTGTAGATAAGAAAATAGAGGAGAGAAATAAAAAAAGAAAGAAAAACACGGGGGAACCAGGCTTTCGTGGAACTGATCCTGGTCCATCACTTTATTTTTCAGGGAAGCTTTTATACCTTAACTTGTACATAGAGGGAAATGAAAGATGCAAAGTCATACAGAGTCTGCCCAAACATTACATCTGTTTTGTCTATCAAAACCAGGATTTTTTCTGCATACCTTTCCCATAAACAATGTTGTGTACATTAGCTTCTGGCCTTGGAGGCCTGTGAACATTTTATGACCATCTTTTGATAAAGGCTGCTCAACCAGAAAACTTATTTTCCCTTGAAATGTTTTTTTCTTTATATTTCTAATCTATGTCAGCCTCAGAAAATGCTAAACAGAGTTACATTTCTCATGGAGCAAAGGTGCAATGAGTTATAAGAAAGAAACAATTAGCTCAAAGGTCTGATGTGGTTAATTTCAAGGCTACACTTGTTTTTCCAACTATGTTAACTAATGCACTCCCAGGTGCACAGTGGATAAGAGATATGGGAACTTAGCAACAAGCATTGGCCCAATAATGAAATCCTACACCAGCACTACTCTAATAACTTTTAACTCTTTGAAAGGCTCTATGTTTTAGGCTCCCCATGCCTCTCACAGTTGGGAGGCTGTGAATAATCACATGCATAGCTGCAAGAGTCTGGATAAACCTGTCAAGCAAGCTAGAATGCTAACAGATGGTGTTTGATTTGAAATATTCCTCTCATGTCCAGGAGACTTATTAGGTAGAGCCCTAAGTTGATGTTCTCTAGAGAAAAGTGGTCGGAGATAGCCCCCTGTTAATGTTAGGAGAGTTGGTGAAAGGCACAAAATAGTAAGACAGACAGATTCTGGTTTTGGGGTAGATATTTAAGCTGGTCTAGGGAGCTCCTCGAGTCCTGAAGACTTGTTTAACAGTTCTCTTCCACATGACTTTGTCATGGGTGTGATCTCCCGTGCTGGCTCCCGGCAGCACAGAATATTAACCATTTATATACTCTGCTTTTTTCCTCCTCAAATTTTTCTTCAAAAAGCAATACTCTTGCCAATCAAATTATCTAACATATTGTATGCATGCAATCTAGATGGTTTTAACTACATTTTGGAATTTGGTTTTCATAAAAGCTATCTCTGAAGGAAACATATTTTTATTATTTATATATTATATGATGGAATTATGTTTTCAACGATGTGACGATACTTAGAAGTGACTGCTGCTTTCCATATAGTTAGACCCTGAGTGGGAAAGGAAGAAAAGCTAAGATGGATAGAGAGAAATTAGATCTTAATAGTATTGTATGTGTACCTACATCAAGCTATATCTGAGGACAGGTCTTCTGCTAGTTATCTCTACTGCATAATCCAGGTCATTTGGGTGTCCTACAACTCACAGCAGAAATGGTCATGGCTGGCATTTTCCCTCAGTTATAAGCAGTAGATGTATAATAGTTTCAAACTGGAAGCAACACAAGTTCTCATAAATAGAAACGTGGATAAATAAATTATAGTTTATTCATATGATGAAACTGACATATACAATATGCATAATCCAGGTCATTTGGGTGTCCTACAACTCACAGCAGAAATGGTCATGGCTGGCATTTTCCCTCAGTTATAAGCAGTAGATGTATAATAGTTTCAAACTGGAAGCAACACAAGTTCTCATAATAGAAACGTGGATAAATAAATTATAGTTTATTCATATGATGAAACTGACATATACAATAATACCAAATACTTTGTTACATGGAAGAAGCCAAACATAAAAGATAAATTACTGTAAGAATTCTTGTATATAAAAAGTGAAAGTGGTGGCTCCCTAAATTGGGAGGGGAATCAATTTGAAAAGAACACAAAGTAATGTCTTGGACTAATAGAAATGTTTATATGTTGTTTTGGATGGTAGTTTTATGAGAATATTCAATTCTCAAAACTCATCAAATTACTTAAGATTTTTGAATCTTATTGATTATTAATAATACTTTAATTTCAAAAGATGATATTCTCCTGTTTATATCAGTAACATCTATATCTGTTATCCAACATAGTGGCTATTAGCTATATTTGCCATATAATTTGAGGTTAACAATTAATTTCATTAGGTGCACTAGCCATATCTCAAGTACCTACAGCTAGTGGCTACAGTATTGGTCGGCGAAGATATAAAACATCCTAATCACTGAGGAATGTTCTACTGGTCAGTGTTAATCTTGTAGAATGCAATGACCATTACCTGCTGATGAGTTGACTCCACTGAATCAGTTACTTCCACTGAATCTTTTGACTACTGTCCTATTTCTTTCCTTATTTTTTTTCTTATTGACAAATTTTCCCATTATATTTACAAGTTTATTTTCCTTCATTTTATTCTTAGCTTAATTCAATTTTACTTACTGTCTTCAGAAAATATAATCACAAAGGACAGTAGTGGACAATTAACCATAAAACCCTGCCAGCCTTTGTTAAACTTATTCTACTGGCAAAGTTAGCATCACTTAATACTAACTGCTTACTTTATTAGTAATTTGTAGTTCACATGACCTGGATTTTTTTTCTCCCTTTCCTGTTTCTCCAGCATTGTTAATTTTTCTTCCTACTTATCCTTACCCAGACTTTTTACACTTTATTCCAGACTTTATTCACCAACACTCAGTATTATTCAAAATAATTTTTCTAAACATGAAACACAATTTTAATGGAAACATTTACCCAGAATAATAACTAAAATAGACCCTCCAGAATTGCTTTATATACAGTGGTGAGGTACCCAAGAAATCATAGCCTACATTCCCACCTCAAACCACGGCCTTGACTTTAAGTCAGGATAACTCTTCTACTCTCAGTCTCAACAAGCACAGGCTTGTAGTGATTGCTTACTCTCTTATCCAAATTGGTACTTGAGTTTTAGTTAAAATCTTTAACTGGACATTTTTTATTACCTTTATTAACCAGTGTTGTCTGAAACAGATCATTTCCTAAAATAACTTTATAATCTTCTTTTGTTAATGGATCCCCATATGGCTTCCCTATTTTTCTCTCTCCTTAATAACTTATTCCTATCTATCAGTAATAATCTTATGTACCCTCTTCTTTAATGTCCTCCTTGAGTATTTTGATCAACCTTATACTTTTCAGTCTCTCAACAATAACAGAACTAGTTTGAGGACCATACATAATTATCAAATCGTGTCATGTCTTGATATGCAATTAAATGTTATTGTGTAATTATATTAAAAAAAGTGTTTCCAAATGAGCTCCTACCTGAAGGATAATGCATACCAAAAATGTTAGCTGTCATCAATCTTATGCATGTATCCTGTCTTGAAACCTAGACAATAAGGCCCTTATTAATAGAAAAATATATCCAATAGTTTTAGTGTACACTGGCAGTGTCTGGCAGTGTTTTATATGCATATTATTATCTGTACAGCACAGATTGATGTTTTGCATATATCAGAAATTGGTAAACTTCAAAGATTTTAATTACAGCATAAGTAAATGATTTAAATGCATTTATAAACAATAGAGTATAATCCACTACTAGATGAAAGAGGAATGTAAATAAAATCAGCCCTGAATTTAACATCAATACCTGTTGTTTATTTGATGTTTAACTCCCATGTAAACAATATTAAAAAAAAAAAACACATAAGATTCATTGTCAANTCATTTTTAAGACTGATCTATTTCCTGATTATTAACACAATCTCCTGAGACTCAGGGAGTGGTAACTCTGCTTGTCTGATTGTAAATAAGATTCATTTTTTCTTTTTTTATTTATTATTACTACTATTTTTTTTTTACTTTACAATATTGTATTTGTTTTGTCACACGATCAACATGAATCTGCCACAGGTGCACACATGTTCCCAGAAGGATAGGTGAATATAATAGGTCGAGGCTTGAAAAAATGCTTATCTATTGTTGTAATGGAAAGAAGAAATGGGGAATGGGCCTTAGCTCTGGTTCATCAGTTTGCTAGTGCATGAGCTTAGAATATACAGTTAGCTCCATACCTCTCAAGTCTTCAAATATAAAATAAAAATCCCCATGATTTTAATTTTAAATTTTATAATTTTAAGTTCTAAATTTATAGAAGAAACTCATTGAGATTATTTAATAGTAATGATAATTCATATTTATTAACATATTTTTTTGCCAGGCCATATGCTAACATTTGGAGAAGGCAATGGCACCCCACTCCAGTACTCTTGCTTGGAGAGTCCCATGGATGGAGGAGCCTGGTAGGATACAGTCCATGGGGTCGCTGGCAGTCGGGCACGACTGAGTGAATACACTTTCACTTTCACTTTCATGCATTGGAGAAGGAAATGGCAACCCACTCCAGTGTTCTTGTCTGGAGAATCCCAGGAACGGGGGAGCCTGGTGGGCTGCTGTCTCTGGGGTCGCACAGAATCGGACATGACCGAAGCAACTTAGCATGCTAACATTTGAATATACCATCTCACTTAATCTTCACAACAACCTAACAGTGTTATGGATACAATAAATTATTTTCACTTTACACACAAACAAATAGATGAATCAAATAACTTGACCAATATCATATATCTTTTAAGGGATAGCGCTTATATTTAAAATTTGTCTTAGTCCAAAGCCCAGTGCCAGGGTCCAACCCTGGCAGCATCCAGGGAAACACTCAGGAGAAATGGCATCAACAAATGATTTAGAGAGAGAGATAAAGAAAGAATGTTGTAGATAAGAAAATAGAGGAGAGAAATAAAAAAAGAAAGAAAAACACGGGGGAACCAGGCTTTCGTGGAACTGATCCTGGTCCATCACTTTATTTTTCAGGGAAGCTTTTATACCTTAACTTGTACATAGAGGGAAATGAAAGATGCAAAGTCATACAGAGTCTGCCCAAACATTACATCTGTTTTGTCTATCAAAACCAGGATTTTTTCTGCATACCTTTCCCATAAACAATGTTGTGTACATTAGCTTCTGGCCTTGGAGGCCTGTGAACATTTTATGACCATCTTTTGATAAAGGCTGCTCAACCAGAAAACTTATTTTCCCTTGAAATGTTTTTTTCTTTATATTTCTAATCTATGTCAGCCTCAGAAAATGCTAAACAGAGTTACATTTCTCATGGAGCAAAGGTGCAATGAGTTATAAGAAAGAAACAATTAGCTCAAAGGTCTGATGTGGTTAATTTCAAGGCTACACTTGTTTTTCCAACTATGTTAACTAATGCACTCCCAGGTGCACAGTGGATAAGAGATATGGGAACTTAGCAACAAGCATTGGCCCAATAATGAAATCCTACACCAGCACTACTCTAATAACTTTTAACTCTTTGAAAGGCTCTATGTTTTAGGCTCCCCATGCCTCTCACAGTTGGGAGGCTGTGAATAATCACATGCATAGCTGCAAGAGTCTGGATAAACCTGTCAAGCAAGCTAGAATGCTAACAGATGGTGTTTGATTTGAAATATTCCTCTCATGTCCAGGAGACTTATTAGGTAGAGCCCTAAGTTGATGTTCTCTAGAGAAAAGTGGTCGGAGATAGCCCCCTGTTAATGTTAGGAGAGTTGGTGAAAGGCACAAAATAGTAAGACAGACAGATTCTGGTTTTGGGGTAGATATTTAAGCTGGTCTAGGGAGCTCCTCGAGTCCTGAAGACTTGTTTAACAGTTCTCTTCCACATGACTTTGTCATGGGTGTGATCTCCCGTGCTGGCTCCCGGCAGCACAGAATATTAACCATTTATATACTCTGCTTTTTTCCTCCTCAAATTTTTCTTCAAAAAGCAATACTCTTGCCAATCAAATTATCTAACATATTGTATGCATGCAATCTAGATGGTTTTAACTACATTTTGGAATTTGGTTTTCATAAAAGCTATCTCTGAAGGAAACATATTTTTATTATTTATATATTATATGATGGAATTATGTTTTCAACGATGTGACGATACTTAGAAGTGACTGCTGCTTTCCATATAGTTAGACCCTGAGTGGGAAAGGAAGAAAAGCTAAGATGGATAGAGAGAAATTAGATCTTAATAGTATTGTATGTGTACCTACATCAAGCTATATCTGAGGACAGGTCTTCTGCTAGTTATCTCTACTGCATAATCCAGGTCATTTGGGTGTCCTACAACTCACAGCAGAAATGGTCATGGCTGGCATTTTCCCTCAGTTATAAGCAGTAGATGTATAATAGTTTCAAACTGGAAGCAACACAAGTTCTCATAATAGAAACGTGGATAAATAAATTATAGTTTATTCATATGATGAAACTGACATATACAATAATACCAAATACTTTGTTACATGGAAGAAGCCAAACATAAAAGATAAATTACTGTAAGAATTCTTGTATATAAAAAGTGAAAGTGGTGGCTCCCTAAATTGGGAGGGGAATCAATTTGAAAAGAACACAAAGTAATGTCTTGGACTAATAGAAATGTTTATATGTTGTTTTGGATGGTAGTTTTATGAGAATATTCAATTCTCAAAACTCATCAAATTACTTAAGATTTTTGAATCTTATTGATTATTAATAATACTTTAATTTCAAAAGATGATATTCTCCTGTTTATATCAGTAACATCTATATCTGTTATCCAACATAGTGGCTATTAGCTATATTTGCCATATAATTTGAGGTTAACAATTAATTTCATTAGGTGCACTAGCCATATCTCAAGTACCTACAGCTAGTGGCTACAGTATTGGTCGGCGAAGATATAAAACATCCTAATCACTGAGGAATGTTCTACTGGTCAGTGTTAATCTTGTAGAATGCAATGACCATTACCTGCTGATGAGTTGACTCCACTGAATCAGTTACTTCCACTGAATCTTTTGACTACTGTCCTATTTCTTTCCTTATTTTTTTTCTTATTGACAAATTTTCCCATTATATTTACAAGTTTATTTTCCTTCATTTTATTCTTAGCTTAATTCAATTTTACTTACTGTCTTCAGAAAATATAATCACAAAGGACAGTAGTGGACAATTAACCATAAAACCCTGCCAGCCTTTGTTAAACTTATTCTACTGGCAAAGTTAGCATCACTTAATACTAACTGCTTACTTTATTAGTAATTTGTAGTTCACATGACCTGGATTTTTTTTCTCCCTTTCCTGTTTCTCCAGCATTGTTAATTTTTCTTCCTACTTATCCTTACCCAGACTTTTTACACTTTATTCCAGACTTTATTCACCAACACTCAGTATTATTCAAAATAATTTTTCTAAACATGAAACACAATTTTAATGGAAACATTTACCCAGAATAATAACTAAAATAGACCCTCCAGAATTGCTTTATATACAGTGGTGAGGTACCCAAGAAATCATAGCCTACATTCCCACCTCAAACCACGGCCTTGACTTTAAGTCAGGATAACTCTTCTACTCTCAGTCTCAACAAGCACAGGCTTGTAGTGATTGCTTACTCTCTTATCCAAATTGGTACTTGAGTTTTAGTTAAAATCTTTAACTGGACATTTTTTATTACCTTTATTAACCAGTGTTGTCTGAAACAGATCATTTCCTAAAATAACTTTATAATCTTCTTTTGTTAATGGATCCCCATATGGCTTCCCTATTTTTCTCTCTCCTTAATAACTTATTCCTATCTATCAGTAATAATCTTATGTACCCTCTTCTTTAATGTCCTCCTTGAGTATTTTGATCAACCTTATACTTTTCAGTCTCTCAACAATAACAGAACTAGTTTGAGGACCATACATAATTATCAAATCGTGTCATGTCTTGATATGCAATTAAATGTTATTGTGTAATTATATTAAAAAAAGTGTTTCCAAATGAGCTCCTACCTGAAGGATAATGCATACCAAAAATGTTAGCTGTCATCAATCTTATGCATGTATCCTGTCTTGAAACCTAGACAATAAGGCCCTTATTAATAGAAAAATATATCCAATAGTTTTAGTGTACACTGGCAGTGTCTGGCAGTGTTTTATATGCATATTATTATCTGTACAGCACAGATTGATGTTTTGCATATATCAGAAATTGGTAAACTTCAAAGATTTTAATTACAGCATAAGTAAATGATTTAAATGCATTTATAAACAATAGAGTATAATCCACTACTAGATGAAAGAGGAATGTAAATAAAATCAGCCCTGAATTTAACATCAATACCTGTTGTTTATTTGATGTTTAACTCCCATGTAAACAATATTTAAAAAAAAAAAAACACATAAGATTCATTGTCAAATACTTCTTGGAAACAAAGAGCTAGAACACAATGACACAAGTTGCATCTCATCCTACAAAGCCAACTGCTCCAAGCACTCTTCTCTCTCCTCTTGGGCAGATGGTGCTCATTATGATTACTCTTAGATGACAGAGTGGTTTGCAGCAGGCTTGCATTTACAGTTATGACTCTCACATAAGTAAGTTTACTAAGGTTCTAAAGCTAATTAGCTCTGTCCACATCTCAATATTTTTTGTCCTTCTAGCCCACAAGTCTGGAGAAGGGAAAGGCTACCCATTCCAGTATCCTGGCCAGGGGAATTCTATGGACTGTATAGTCCATGGGATCACAAAGACTTTGACACAACTATTTTGGCAGTAAAGAAGAGAGGACAGCCTAGGAAAAAGACAGAGGAAAACTGAGAATATAGATAAGGCTCTTAGACTGTGCTATTATTTTTAATATCAAATTTAAAAAATAATCTTAAAAGCATTGCTGTGATTACAAAAACTTATGGGGCATAAGCGGGGAAGGCAATGGCACCCCACCCCAATACTCTTGCCTGGAAAATCCCATGGATGGAGGAGCCTGGTAGGCTGCAGTCCATGGGGTCGCTAACAGTCGGACAGACTGAGCAACTTCATTTTCACTTTTCTTTTTCATGCATTGGAGAAGGAAATGGCAACCCACTCCAGTGTTCTTGCCTGGAGAATCCCAGGGACGGGGGAGCCTGGTGGGCTGCGGTCTATGGGGTCGCACAGAGTCGGACACGACTGAAGTGACTTAGCAGCAGCATGGGGCATAAGACAATTAAAGATACAGAGTGACCTGAATATTTATATTTAAGAAATAAAGATGTGAAATATTGGTTTCAAACCTATGTTTGCTGTCTTATTCTGACACAGCATAGTTGAAAGAGGTTTGAGGTGATGTATATCCATTGATGACTCCTTAAGCACAGAAAGATGGAGTTCAGTTAAGAAATATTTAACTGATGTTGTATATGACTGAGGAATCCTTTTATTTTTTTCGCTTAACAAAATGAACATGAATGTATCAAGATATATTGTTATTGTAAAATTCTGAGAGTGTGAGGACAGGGGAAATAAGTGCAGAGTAACTTAAGTTTTACAAATACAAGCAGCATTCCTGAGCATAGTTAAGCTAGTAAGCCAATCACTATCTATATTCATACAGAGCAAAATTCAATCAAAAGCAAAAGTATATTAAAAAGTAAGTTGCTACATGTCATTGATTTTTAATAGTTGCCTATAAATAAAATTTCCATAATCAAGATGCAGTAGACATACCCTCTGGCAATCTCACAAAAAGAAAAGTTTCAAACAAACCATTTATATTAATAAAAGTATATAAGTTGGCACAATACTCCTGTCTCCATGCCTTTACCATACTGTGTTACCAAACTTCATTGCTAATCTTCTAAAATGTGTCTTTATACTTAATTTTAGTGCTTTGGTTGTCATTCACTAATTAGGAGAGAAAAAAAAATTTAAAATAAATTAATGAACATATTCTGTTTTGAAGTGGCTTTATATTAGCAAACACCCTCTTCCAACATCAAAAGAGAAGACTCTACACATGGACATCACCAGATGGTCAATACCAAAATTAGATTAATTATATTCTTTGCAGCCCAAGATGGAGAAGCTCTATACAGTCAGCAAAACCAAGACCGGGAACAGATTGTGGCTCAGATCATGAACTCCTTGTTGCCAAATTCAGACTTAAATTGAAAAAAGTAGAGAAAACCACTGACCATTCAGGTATGGCCTAAATCAAATTCCTTACAATTATACAGTGGAAGTGAGAAATAGATTTAAGTGATTAGATCTAATAGACAGAGTGCCATAAGAACTATGGACTGAGGTTCCTGATATTGTACAGGAGGCGGGGATCAAGACCATACCCAAGAAAAAGAAATGCAAAAAGGCAAAATGGTCATTTGAGGAGACCTTACAAAAAGCTATGAAAAGAAAAGTGAAAGGCAAAGGAGAAAAGGAAAGATACACCCATTTGAATGCAGAGTTCCAAAGAATAGCAAGGAGAGATAAGAAAGCATTCTTCAGTGATCAATACAAAGAAATAGAGGAAAATAATTGAATGGGATAGACTAGAGATCTCTTCAAGAAAATTCCTTCTTCAAGGGAATGTTTCATGCAAAGATGGGCTCAATAAAGGACAGAAATGGTATGGACCTAACAGAAGCAGAAGATAGTAAGAAGAGGTGGTGAGAATACACAGAAGAACTATACAAACAACGTTATCTTCATAACGAAGATAACCACAATGGTGTGATCACTCACCTAGAGCCAGACATCCTGGAATGCAAAGTCAAGTGGGCCTTAGGAAGCATCACTATGAACAAAGCTAGTGGAGGTGATGGAATTCCAGTTGAGCTATTTTCAAATCCTAATGCTGTGAAACTGCTACACTCAATATGTCAGCAAATTTGTAAAACTCAGCAGTGGCCACAGGACTGGAAAAGATCAGTTTTCATTCAAATCCCAAAGAAAGGCAATGCCAAAGAATGCTCAAACTACCACACAACTGAACTCATCTCACATGCTAGCAAAGTGATGCTCAAAACTTTGCAAGCCAGGGTTCAGCAATACATGAACTGTGAACTTCCAGATGTTTAAGCTGGTTTTAAGAAAGGCAAAGGGCAAGACATACTTAAAGTGTTGAAAGAAAATAACCTACAGCCCAGATTACTGTACCCAGCAAAGATCTCGTTCAAATACGAAGGAGATATCGGAAGCTTTACAGACAAGCAAAAGCTGACAGAATTCAGCACCACCAAACCAACTCTCCAACAAATGCTAAAGGATATTTTCTAGACAGGAAACACAAAAAGGGTGTATAAACCCGAACCCAAAACAATAAAGTAAATGGCAATGGGATCATACTCCTCAATAATTGCCTTAAACGTAAATGGGTTGAATGCCCCAACCAAAAGGCAAAAAGACTGGCTGAATGGATACAAAAACAAGACCCCTATATATGCTGCCTACAGGAAACCCAACTCAAAATAAGGGACACATACAGACTGAAAGTGAAGGGCTGGAAAAAGATATATCACGCACATAGAGACCAAAAGAAAGCAGGAGTGGCAATACTCATATCTGATAAAATAGATCTTAAAACAAAGGCTGTGAAAAGAGACAAAGATGGCCACTACATAATGATCAAAGGATCAATCCAAGAAGAAGATATAACAGTTATAAATATATATGCACCCAACATAGGATCACCACAATATGTAAGACAAATGCTAACAAGTATGAAAGGGGAAATTAACAATAACACAATAATAGTGGGAGACTTTAATACCCCACTCACACCTATGGACAGATCAACTAAACAGAAAATTAACAAAGAAACGCAAACTTTAAATGATACAATAGACCAGTTAGACCTAAT
>SJYX01013389.1:371121-384358 GCA_006410675.1 Oreotragus oreotragus
TTTTCAAATGAGTTAATTCTTCATATCAGGTGGTCAAAGGATTAAGTTTCAGCTTCAGCATCAGTCCTTCTAATGAATATTCAGGACTGATTTCCTTTAGGATGGACTGGTTGGATGGCTTTGCTGGCCAAAGGATGCTCAAGAGTCTTCTCCAACATCACAGTTCAAAAGCAACAATTCTTCAGCATTCAGCTTTCTTTATAGTCCAACTCTCACATCCATACCTGAATACTGGAAAAAACATAGTTTTGACTGGATGGACCTTCGTTGGCAAAGTAATGTCTCTGCTTTTTAATATGCTGTCTAGGTTAGTCATACCCTGGTGGCTCAGTCGGTAAAAGCATCTGTCTACAATGCAGGAAACCCAGGTTCGATCCCTGGGTCGGGAAAATCCCCTGGAGAGGGAAATGGCAACCCACTCCAGTACTCTTGCCTGGAAAATCCCATGGACGGAGAAGCCTGGTGGGCTGCAGTCCATGGGGTCACAAAGAGTCAGACACGACTGAGTGACTTCACTTTCACTTTCACTTTTTAGGTTAGTCATAACATTTCTTCTAGGAAGCAAGCATCTTTTAATTTCATGGCTGCAGTCACCATCTGCAATGAATTTGGAGCCCCCAGAATCACTGTTTCCCCATCTATTTGCCATGAAGTGATGAGACCAGATGCCATGATCTTAGTTTTCTGAATGTTGAGTTTTAAGCCAACTTTTTCACTCTCCAATTTCATGTTAACTTGATGTAAAAATCACACTATATCATTATGTGAGATTTAACCACAAACCACAAGGTTTGTGGTTAAATATTTCATATATCTAACAAACATTTATAGGCCATAATTATTTAATTAAATAATCTATTTAAATATGACATTTAAAATGATTGCTTGAAGTAGTTACTGAAACTTTTCTTTTCCTAGAAAGTTAGTCTTAGACTAGTGGTTTCCTATAATTTCTTCCTTATTGGAAACAGTTGAGTCTATGACTCTGTATGTCAGTTGGTTCTCAAGCTAGAGGAAACATAGGTCAATTTTATGTATATGAAATCTTCAAGGTAGCCAGGTGGAGAAGTGTGGGTCCACCAGTGGTTTTGTCAGTTCAGTACAGTTCAGTTCAGTTCAGTCCAATCTCTCAGTCGTGTCCGACTCTTTGTGACCCCATGAATCGCAGCACACCAGGCCTCCCTGTCCATCACCAACTCCCGGAGTTCACTCAGAATGGGCCATGTATTGTTTCAGTCTCATTCTGATTTTAGTTTGAAAAATTTCTAAAACACTAGATTGCTTTTAGTGTATATAGGGTGTGGAGAAAAGGGAACCCTCTTACACTGTTGGTGGGAATGCAAACTAGGACAGCCACTGTAGGGATTCCTTAAAAAACTACAAATAGAACTGCCTTATGACCCAGCAATCCCACTGCTGGGCATACACACCGAGGAAACCAGAATAGAAAGAGACACGTGTACCTCAATGTTCATCACAGCACTGTTTATAATAGCCAAGACATGGAAGCAACCTAGATGTCCATCAGCAGATGAATGGATAAGAAAGCTGTGGTACATATACACAATGGATTATTACTCAGCCATTAAAAAGAATACATTTGAATCAGTTCTAATGATGTGGATGAAACTGGAGCCGATTATACAGAGTGAAGTAAGCCAGAAAGGAAAACACCAATACAGTATACTAACACATATATATGGAATTTAGAAAGATGATAATGATAACCCTATATGCGACACAGCAAAAGAGACACAGATGTAAAGAACAGACTTTTGGACTCTGTGGGAGAGGGAGAGGGTGGATGATTTGGGAGAATGGCATTGAAACATGTACACTATAATGTAAGAACGAATCACTAGTCTAGGTTTGATACAGGATACAGGATGTTTGGGGCTTGTGCACTGGGATGACCCTTAGAGATGATAGGGGAAGGTAGTGGGAGGGGCAGTTCAAGGCTGGGAACTCATGTACACCTGTGGTGGATTCATGTCAGTGTATGGCAAAACCAATAGAGTATTGTAAAGTAAAAAAATAAAATTTAAAAAAAAAAAGAAAATGGGGGGTGAGGAAGCCATGTGCTTCTAGGAGAATAAGTTATATAGTTTAGAGAGCATAAGCTTTGTGTATCTTCCAGGAAAATAGGAATATTCCACTAAAGGGTAAAGCTATACAATTCCCAATTTAAGAAGTACCCCCTCCCTCCCCCCCCAAAAAAAAGGCAAATTGCTATTTTCTCTGAGCATGCTTTATGTTCTATATTTACTCCTAGATATAAGGATGGGGAAACTGCAAAGTCGGCACATATAGCACTTGCATGTTTAGACACCTCATGTCTACCCCTATACCACCTTGGACAATTTTGCACTGTCTTCGTGGAGCCTTCTGAAAAGTGGGTTTTTTTTTTTTTTTTTTTTAATCATTTTGGCTAAAATTCTTGACAGAATAGAGTTAAAAGCAGACTGATAGGGTTTAGTGGATTTTTTTCTCCAGGAATGTGATTTGACTGATGGTTGTGTACCAGAAACAGGAGTTGATGTAAATTGATAGCAGTGTAAACTGGGACCTTATACTTACTCTATTTACTTTAGCCTGTGCACAACAAGAACTTAGGTTTCCTTCTCATTTTGAAAGTGAGAAAAGTTGAAATTCAGAGATGTTAAGCAACTTGTTGAAGGTTATAGAGCTAGAAAATGCAGTTCTTACACTGAAACTCTCAAATACTTGATACCCAAAACTTCTTCCTTTTCTATTATACCATGACAAACGAAGAAACAGCCCAAGAACGTTGGGTTTTTTTTAGCAGAATAGAATATCAGGAAGTTGTAAACTTTTTGAAATTCAGAGATGTTAAGCAACTTGTTGAAGGTTATAGAGCTAGAAAATGCAGTTCTTACACTGAAACTCTCAAATACTTGATACCGAAAACTTCTTCCCTTTCTATTATACCATGACAAACGAAGAAACAGCCCAAGAACGTTGGTTTTTTTTTTTAGCAGAATAGAATATCAGGAAGTTGTAAACTCTACATGCTGTCCATATGAGAAAGTTATATAATTTTTAATATCTGGAGGCCAGTGAATGTTAAAATGCTATGGTTATCCTGGACAAGCCCAGGTTTTGGGCTTCCCTGATAGCTCAGTTGGTAAAGAATCTGCCTTCAATGCAAGGGACCTCGGTTCAACTCCTGGGTCAGAAAGATCGACTGGAGAAGGGATAGGCTACCCACTCCAGTATTATTTGGATTTCCTTGTGGTTCAGCTGGTAAAGAATCCACATGCAATGTGGGAGACCTGGGTTCAATCCCTGGGTTAGGAAGATTCCCTGGAGAAGGGAAAGGTTACTCACTCTAGTATTCTGGCCTGGAGAATTCCATGGACTGTATTGTCCATAGGGCCACAAAGAGTCAGACACGACTGAGCAACTTTCATTACTACTTAATGGTTATCCTAATGTGAAATAAATAAATCCTCATTAATTAAGGTCAATATTTATAAATTTATATCTACAAGAACTTCACGCAAATCCCTGAAGTTAAGCATATGTAAGGAGAAATATTTGTGCCATATACATAATTTAGGAAAAACAGGTGATATGCAACTTTTAATTTATAAATGGGATTAATTATATTAGTTTCCATTATAAAATTATGAAATGCTCAGGAAAGAATACATATAATATTTAAAAGAAACAAAATCAGCTCATGGTTATATTTCTTCTCAGCAGTTTTATTCCATATAGTTATATATTTATAAAGCTCTTCAGCCAGGCAGTAGCAGAATGGTTAAGAATATAGTTTCTTAAATCAGAATCCTTGAGTTTAATTCCTGACTATGCTTTGAAATGGAGAAGGCAATGGCATCCCACTCCAGTACTCTTGCCTGGAAAATCCCATGGACAGAGGAGCCTGGTAGGCTGCAATCAGTGGGGTTGCTAAGAGTCAGACATTACTGAGCGACCTCACTTTCACTTTTCACTTTCATGCATTGAAGAAAGAAATGGTAACCCACTCCAGTGTTCTTGCCTGGAGAATCCCAGGGATGGGGGAGCCTGGTGGGCTGCCGTCTATGGGGTCGCAAAGAGTCTGACACAACTGAAGAGACTTAGCAGCAGCATGCTTTGAGAACTGTTTGACCTCTTGCAATACACTGATTTTTTTTTTCCCATGGCTGTATTTTCTCGTTATTGAAATGGTACCTAATGCGTAGATAGATTAAACAGTTCAGTTAATTTATAGTAAGTAAATTATTATATATGCCTTGTGCATAATAATTTTTCAGTAAAGGTCAGTGAGATGTTATTGTTATAGCCACACAATATGCAATGTATAGTTTTTAAAATATTATATTTTATTGTACATTTGAACTTTTATTCTGTACTCTTTATTAAACTAAAGATTATATAAAATTGAAACATATATTCTTAAAGCCCTCAATTTTCATAACAGTATTATAATAAGTCAGGAAATGTTTTAATTATTTTAATTCACCTTTAAAAGCTCATCTGAGATTATCAATATCTGTAGTTGTAAGAATCAGACACTATCTGCAAGAAAGGAATAGGGTTACTTTGAAAACTAAACAGAAGGTTAAAAAAATTAAGATACGATGACCTGCTGATAAACAAGTGTTATGTAAACATTTTTTAAAAGACAAATAAATTGCCACATATATAAAGTAATACGCTGCTTATTAAAATGAGTATGGCTTTAGTTTTAAAAGAAAGTGTCCAGGTTCAATGCATGATACTGGATGCTTGGGGCTGGTGCACTGGGACGACACAGAAGGATGGTATGGGGANACAGTCTTTTGGACTCTGTGGGAAAGGGAGAGGGTGGGATGATTTGGGAGAATGGCTTTGAAACATGTATAATATCATATATGAAATGAAATCCCAGTCCAGGTTCGATGCATGATACTGGATGCTTGGGGCTGGTGCACTGGGACGACACAGAAGGATGGTATGGGGAGGGAGGAGGGAGGGGGGTTCAGGATGGGGAACACGTGTATACCTGTGGTGGATTCATGTTGATGTATGGCAAAACCAATACAATATTGTAAAGTAATTAACCTCCAATTAAAATAAATTTATATTAAAAAATAAAGAGTAAAAATATGCTTCATAAAAAAATAAATAATAAAAAAAAGTGTATTTGGAGTTGAGAACCACCACAGTAGATTCTTTTAAATACAATAAGAAAAATGGTATACATTTTCTTGCCAACTTACTGCATTAACATTTTTATCTCAGCATAAATGTTAGTTTAAATATTATGCTATTTTAAGTGAAGTGAAGTCCATCAGTCGTGTCTGACTTTTTGTGACCCCGTGGACGGTAGCCTACCAGGCTCCATGATCCATGAGATTTTCCAGGCAAGAATACTGGAGTGGGCTGCCATTTCCTTTTCCAGGGGATCTTCCCAACCCAGGGATCGAACCTGCTTCTCCTGCATTGCAGACAGACGTTATACCATCTGAGCCATGATATTTTAAACAAATACTCAAAAATGTGACTATTTTTATATTTTAAAGCATTCCTTTGGTTACTACAGTCTTTAGCATCTAACTTGCTCTTTATACAAGGATCGCTGAAAATTCTTAAAAATGTTAAACAACTCCCACAGGAAAAGTTCTAAACTCCTGAAAGATAGTTTTTTAACCTTAGCACCAATGGCATTTGGGACTGAATAATCTATCTTGGTGCATTGTGAGATGTTTACCAGCAGTCTTGATCTCTAATCATTAGATATATATCACTCTTTATCTGTTTTAAATGTATTTATTTTTAATTGAAGGATAATTACTTTACAGTATTGCTTTGGTTTCTACCAAACATCAACATGAATCAGCCATAGGTTTACCCATGTCCCCTCCCACATGAGCATCCCTTCCACTTCCCTCCCCATCCCACCCCTCTAGGTTGTTACCAAGCCCAGGTTTGAGTTCCCTGAGTCAGACAGCAAATTCTCATTGGCTATCTATTTTACATATGGTAATATATGTTTTCATGTTACTCTCTCCATACCTCCCACCCTCTCCTTCTTCCCCACCCCACCCATGTCCATAAATCTGTTCTCAATGTTTGTGCCTCCATTATATTCCACACCTGTCTCTTATACACATCTCCTTCCACTTCCCTCCCCATCCCACCCCTCTAGGTTGTTACCAAGCCCAGGTTTGAGTTCCCTGAGTCAGACAGCAAATTCTCATTGGCTATCTATTTTACATATGGTAATATATGTTTTCATGTTACTCTCTCCATACCTCCCACCCTCTCCTTCTTCCCCACCCCACCCATGTCCATAAGTCTGTTCTCAATGTTTGTGCCTCCATTGCTGATCTGCAAATAGGTTCATCAATACCATCTTTTTAGATTCCATATATATGTGTTAGTATATGATAATTGTTTTCCTCTTTCTGACATTTCATTCTGTATAGTAAGCTCTAGGTTCAAAGAAAGAACAATATGAAGGGTTGAAAACCTTGTTATGAAGGCTGGGATTAGGATAAACTCCAGAAAAATGGAGTTTATTCTGAAGAGTTTGAGCCCTGGAAACTCTAGACTAAAAAATATCATGAAGAACTGAAGGCAGGAGTCCAAGATTCATCAGAGGAAGGGGATAAAGTGCAAGACTGATTCCTTGTCTGTACCTAGTCACCCAGTACACAAAATCCTGAGAATGTCAGCATATATTGGTTTAGATCCCATAGGAAACACATTGGAGAATTAGTATCTGGGGAAAATAAACCTAAAAGAAATAATGCACAAATACAAAAGAGCATCCATTAGTTAAATTGACCAGTTGATGAGACTAACTGTAGACAAAGGCACCTTATTCCAAAATATGAATGGAAAGCCAAAGAGGATCATTCATCTAACAAAAACTCTAAATATAAGAGAAAAGAGGAGAAGAAAAAATGCAAAGAACAGATTAATTTTTTAAAAAGCTGATATTTCATGGTATTTCATGGGAAATGGAAATCATTAAAGCAAGCCCATACAAATAGAACATACAGATAATACAAAGCATCTGTTAAAAAATAGAAACATAATATGATAATCAAATGAATATGAAAATATAAAGCTGAAGAACAGCACTAAACTCATGTACACCCATGGCATATTCATGTCAATGTATGGCAAAACCAATACAGTATTATAAAGTAAAATAAAGTAAAATTATTTTTAAAAAAGAATAAAAATATAAACAGGGAAATTGGAAAGGAATTAGAGAATGAGAAGATCAGCTAGGAAGTCCAGAATCCAAAGAATAACCTCAAAAAGAAATAACATGTGAAATAGTTCAAATATAAGCTAACAAAAATTAATTCAAGGAAATATCTCTGAATTAAGGGGACTACCCTAAGTGTTATGGGCTGAATTATGTCCCCTCAAACATAAGCTGAAGTCCTAACCCACTGTACCTCAGAATGTAATTGTATTTGAAGACAGAGATTTTCAAGGAGTGATTAATTTAAAATGAAGCCCTTAGCATGGCCCCTAATCCAGTCTGACTGGTTTCCTTATAAGAGGAATACCAGAAGACACTTAGGGACACACTTGATCAGAGGAAAGACCATGTAAGAATACAGCTAAAAGGCAGTCATCTGTGAGTAAAAGAGAGAGATCTAGAAAGGAATTAAACTTTTTGGCACATTGATCTTGAACTTCTAGGCTCCAGAACCATAAGAAAATATATTTCTGTTGTTTTAGCCACTGAGTCTGTGGCATCTTGTTACAACTGCTCTAGCAAACTAATATACCAGGAAATGAAGAAAAATGCTTATTGAGATACATCATAGTGATGTTTCAAGACACAAAATTTGATAAAGAATAAGACAAGTTTCCAGAGAAACAAGTCTCTCAAAAGAGAAACATCTGAACTGTGTTATACTTCATAAAAACAATGCTGGAAACTAGAGGCAGCTGAGTCATACCTTGAAAATTCCAAGAGGAATTAATTTCCAAAATAGAATTTTGTATCCAGCTATCCTATCAATCAATAATGGAAGAAAATACTAGTAATGCAAGGTCTAAAAGTATTTACCTCTCATCTATTTCTTCTCAAGAGCACATTGATAGATACATTCCACCAGAGTAGAAGAAGTAATCCAGTAAGAAGGCATGGAACTAGCAACACCAGAGATTTAAGCCAGGCAAGAAGTGAAGGGAATCCTGGAGGTGAAAATGAAGTGCTTATTATAGTGAGGACAGAAGTTTCCAAAAGAAGAGTTAGACTAAAGTGAAAATGAAATTTTTAGGGAAAAAAAAAATAAATTTTGAATATGAGAGTGAATTCATGATAAAAATACAGAAAGCTAAAGGAATGAAAATATAAGTGATTTTAACTTATGCAAAAATAAGTATAAAGGACCTTTAATATTTATACATTAAAAGGTTCAATTGTGAACAATAATTGCAGAGATAGTTATGTATACTTTGGATAATAACTTTATGTACTCAATGGCTGTATTGGGAGGACAATGAAAAGACAAATACATATGAAGTGAAGTATGGGCTGATATAGAAGCTATATCCTCATCTCCTTTATAAGGAAGATAAACAAAATACAATATCCAGAATTAAAATTACAAACTCACAGAACACTGTGTAAACATATTTAGAAATAAGGAAATGATTACTAGGAGAAATATTCAAAATAGCTGCCTCCATAAAGCAAGAATCAGAAATGAAGAGGAGTAAGGCCGGCACTGGGTTTTGTTGCTCTTATAAACCCATGAAACTTCCTGAATTTTAAAACTTTGTGCATTGGATAACTTGACCAAAAACATTTTTTGAAGACACAGGTGACCCTGAGTCAAGACAAGTATACTGATAATCCTGATTTGAGGCAAAAATATTCAGAATATCTCTAAGCATTTCTGCTTCTGCCAGGACAAGCCCCAGGAAGACTCTGGCCCAGTCCTTCTTGACTTAGACATCACCAGCAGAATCACTGTTGGGTTTCCAATAGTCTTTTGCCCTGTATCCCCTTCTCATATCCTTGGATCCTTTTTCAGGTAAAATGATTCTTGCAAATTCTTCTTGTAATTGGAAACTGGCCCAGATTCTTTGTGTCCTGTTTCCAGATAGGAACCCAGAAATTCACTGGTTAGACAGAAATTCCTATATTAGAACTGGTGCCTTTGAATTAAAACAGGGAACATACTCTTTATCATTCTTCTGAATAAAACTCTTAAATGGCCCTCTGTTTGTGCTTAGTTTCTTAGTCATTTCTGACTCTTTGAGACCCCATGAACTGTAGCCCACCGGGCTTCTCTGTTCATTGGATTCTTCAAACAAGAATACTAGAGTGCATTGCCATGCCCTCCTCTAAGGGATCTTCCCAACCCAGGGATCAAACCCAGGTCTCCCGCATTGCACGTGGATTCTTTACCATCTGAGATTCCAGGAAAGTAAAAGAATACTGGAGTGGTTGGCTTATCCCTTCTCCAGGGGAACTTACTGACCCAGGAATCAAACTGGGGTCTCCTGCAATGCAGGAGGATTCTTTACCAGCTGAGTTACTAATAGCGAATGAAAAGTCTGAGGAACTAGGTCCTTGTCTTATTGCTCCTTGTCTGCACTCTTGTTACATAAACCACTCTCACAGTGGTTTACTGTTGGCACTGGGAATAAAGGCTTGCTCTTGACTCTATTGCTAGTTGTAGTTCCCTCTGCTACATTCTTCCATCCTTCTTTTCTTCTTTCCTTCCTTTCATCCAATTATTCATGATTCATGCAACACAGAGTGGCAATTTATCTGTTGTCAAGCCTCACTAGTGATGTTCTTCTTTAAAGAGGATTTGCAAAATCTCTGCCTCTTAAGCCCTGTCTTCACATCAAGTTGCTATCTCTTTACTAATATTGCTGCCTGGACTGAGTACTGCCTCCTCCTCTCATCATTATTTAGAACTTTTCTCCATAAACCACTGATTAAAGTCATGCTGAATTTAGGAAGCATTACTATGAACAAAGCTAGTGGAGGTGATGGAATTCCAGTTGAGCTATTTCAAATCCTGAAAGATGATGCTGTGAAAGTGCTGCACTCAAAATGCCAGCAAATTTGCAAAACTCAACAGTGGCCACAGGACTGGAAAAGGTCAGTTTTCATTCCAATTCCAAAGAAAGGCAATGCCAAAGAATGCTCAAACTACCACACATTTGCACTCATCTCACACACTAGTAAAGTAATGCTCAAAATTCTCCAAGCCAAGCAATATGTGAACCATGAACTTCCAGATGTTCAAACTGATTTAAGAAAAGGCAGAGGAACCAGAGATCAAATTGCCAACATCCACTGGATCATCAAAAAAGCAAGAGACTTCCATCAAAACATCTATTTCTGCTTTATTGACTATGACAAAACCTTTGACTCTGTGGATCACAATAAACTGTGGACAATTCTGAAAGAGATGGGAATACCAGACCACCTGACCTGCCTCTTGAGAAATCTGTATGCAGGTCAGGAAGCAACAGTTAGAACTGGACATGGAACAACAGACTGGTTCCAAATAGGAAAAGGAGTATGTTAAGGCTGTATATTGTCTCCCTGTTTATTTAACTTATATGCAGAGTACATCATGAGAAATGCTGGACTGGAGCAAGCACAAGATGGAATCAAGATTGCTGGGAGAAATATCAATAACCTCAGATATACAGATGACACCACCCTTATGGCAGAAAGTGAAGAGGAGATAAACAGCCTCTTGAAGAAAGTGAAAGAGGTGAGTGAAAAAGTTGGCTTAAAGCTCAACATTCAGAAAACTAAGATCATGGCATCCATTCCCATCACTTCATGGCAAATAGATGGAAAAAGAGGGGAACATTTTGGGGGCTCAAAATCACTGCAGATGATGATTGCAGCCATGAAATTAAAAGACACTTACTGCTTGGCAGGAAAGTTATGACCAATCAAAACAGCATATTAAAAAGCAGGGACATTCCTTTGCCAACAAGCATCCATCTAGTCAAGGCTATGGTTTTTCCAGTAGTCATGTATGGATGTGAGAGTTGGACTATAAAGAAAGCTGAGCGCGGAAGAATTGATGCTTTTGAACTGTGGTGTTGGAGAAGACTCTTGAGAGTCCGTTGAACTGGAAGGAGATCCAGCCACTCCATCTTAAAGGAGATCAGACCTGGGTGTTCATTAGAGTGACTAATATTGAAGCTGAAACTCCAATACTTTGGCCACCTGATGCCAAGAGCTGACTCATTTGAAAAGACCATGTTGCTGGGAAAGATTGAGGGCAGGAGGAGAAGGGGACGACAGCGGATGAGATGGTTGGATGGAATCACTGACTCAATAACATGGGTTTGGGTAGATTCCAGCAGTTGGTGATGGACAGGGAGGCCTGGGTAGCTGCAGTTCTTGGGGTCATAAAGAGTCCAACACGACTTAGCAACTGAATTGACTCAATGTAGGATAACTTCCTCAAAGTGAGTGTCATGTAAACATGCCTGCCAGAAGACAGAAAAGTTTCACAAATTTGTCTTGAAGTTTATTCCAGCTTCAAAATTATTTGTTCTTAAATGTTATTGGTCTTCTCAGATGCAGCTTACTCTAAAAGCATAGTATGCCACAAAGTGACACAGAAGCAAAGAAATGTCTAAAGCCTCAGAAAATAACAATCGACAGGATAAATATTTTAGGAATATATTTTCAACTGCTATTCTTTGGTCACTACTGAGTAACTAACATTCGGGGTAGACAGAAAAACTTTTTGGCAATTGAACTTTTGAATAAAGAAAGCTGATGGATTTCTCTGTGGGGAAATAAGGGACACATCCTTGGCTCCTTTTCAGACCTTGTAAGTACATTAATGAATCTTGTTCTCTGGTTTTTATGAATATATAACTCTCGGTGGCTTGCATGCCCTTCACTGTTCTTAGACTGTGGCTGGAACTTTGCCTTAGAAAGGACACAGACTAGTATGCCATGCTGTAGGTCTCTAGGGCTAAGAGGCCCTGGACTGTACACAGATCCTGTACACAGATTCCACTGTGATAAACACTTGTCATTACAGGGTCACTTTTTCTTTTTGTCCCTCAAGCATATTTTTATAAATTATAAATATATGTAAATTATGTTATATGTGCTATTTTTCAGTATTTTTCAACCTTTAGTCGAACATTTCTACTAAAGGACAAATGCTTGCTTTCTAGAGAAGTAATTTCTAAAATGGCAAAAAGAACAAAGACATTTTGACTTGTGAAAGACAGAGGTTTCCCCCCAAGTGCTATTCAGTTCAGTTCAGTTCGGTCGCTCGGTCATGTCCGACTCTTTGCAACCCCATGAATCTCAGCACGCCAGGCCTCCCTGTCCATCACCAACACCCAGAGTTCACTCAGACTCACCTCCATCGCGTCAGTGATGCCATCCAGCCATCTCATCCTCTGTCGTCCCCTTTTCCTCCTGTCCCCAATCCCTCCCAGCATCAGAGTCTTTTCCAATGAGTCAACTCTTCACATGAGGTGGCCAGAGTACTGATATTAGAGGTTGTAAAAGCTAAAACTCAATTTCACTACTTTCCTGATGGACATATCGTCATGTCCTGGCCAGTGAAACAGCTCTGCTGCTTCTAACTTTCCATCTATGCCTGAACTTTCTCCATTATGAATGGAATTACAACAACCATACTGAAGATGGTAGAATAGGAAGAAAGGGGGCTGGTTCCTTTATGACATCCTTGAGCAGGTAGAGATGGCCTAATTTTTTCTGGAAACTTGTCTTTTTCATAAATACTGTAGACTGAAATTTTATATCCACCCACAGTTCAGTTCAGTTCAGTCTCTCAGTCATGTCTGACTCTGCAACCCCATGAATCGCAGCATGCCAGGCCTCCCTGTCCATCACCAACTCCCAGAGTTCACTCAGACTCACCCCCATAGAGTCAGTGATTCCATCCAGCCATCTCATCCTCTGTCTTCCCTTTCTCCTTCTGCCCCCAATCCCTCCCAGCATCAGAGTCTTTTCCAATGAGTCAACTCTTTGCATGAGGTGGCCAAAGTACTGGAGTTTCAGCTTCAGCATCATTCCTTCCAAAGAAATCCCAGGGTTGATCTCCTTCAGAATGGACTGGTTGGATCTCCTTGCAGTCCAAGGGACTCTCAAGAGTCTTCTCCAACACCACAGTTCAAAAGGATCAGTTTTTCAGTGCTCAGCCTTCTTCACAGTCCAACTCTCACATCCATACACGACTATTGGAAAAACCGCAGCCTTGACTAGACAGACCTT
>SJYX01013389.1:388929-458744 GCA_006410675.1 Oreotragus oreotragus
GCATATCTGAGGTTATTGATATTTCTCCCGGCAATCTTGATTCCAGCTTGTGTTTCTTCCAGTTCAGTGCTTCTTGTGATGTACTCTGCATATAAGTTAAACAAGCAGGGTGACAATATACAGCCTTGACATACTCCTTTTCCTATTTGGAACCAGTCTGTTGTTTCATGTCCAGTTCTAACTGTTGCTTCCTGACCTGCATACAGATTTCTCAAGAGGCAGGTTAGGTGGTCTGGTATTCCCATCTCTTTCAGAATTTTCCACAGTTTATTGTGATCCACACAGTCAAAGGCTTTGGCATAGTCAATAAAGCAGAAATAGATGTTTTTCTGGAACCCCCTTCTAATTCATCTGTTGAAACATAATCCCCAGTGTGATGGTATTTGGACATGGATACTTTTGGGAGGTGACTAGGTCATAATGACAGTGCCCTCGTGAATAAAGCCCTTATAAAAATAGATTCCAGAGAGTTCCTTATGGCATGTCATAAGAGGACATAATGTAAAGATGGCTATGAACCAGGAAGCAGGTCCTTACAAGACATAAAATCTGCCAGCATCTAGATCTCGGACTTCTCACCCTCCTGAACTCTGAGAAATAAGTTTCAGTTTATAAGCCACACTGTCTATAATATTCTGGTACAGTATCCTGATGGAGAAGGCAATGGCAACCCACTCCAGTACTCTTGCCTGGAGAATCCCATGGATGGAGGAGGCTGGTGGGCTGCAGTCCATGGGTTGCTGGGAGTCGGACACGACTGGGCGACTTCACTTTCACTTTCACATTATCCTGAAAGGACTAAAGCAATAGCTGCAGAAGATTGTCCATACACATACAAACATGGCCTGTAAACAGAAACTGATGGAAAATCATGGTTTAAAAAGGCCAAGCCCTTCATTCAAGTTCTGTAGTCTGAAAGCACATGGCATGTTTTTAGAAAAATGATGTAGTATTTATAGATCTGTAACATGAGTTTACCAAACTGTGCAGTGTACCCTTGAGTATATATCTGAAGGGAAATTATTTTATACTGGACAAAAGGCTTGTCTTGCTCTCCTATTGAGTCTGTTTTCTAACACAATATGCAAAATTAACATTTCAGAATAATTTTAGGAAGATGGAATATTTCTATAGAAATATTTCAGAAAGATCAAAGTTGTGTATGTGTATTCCCAAAGTTAGCACAAAAATGAAATACTATGAAATACATTAGTGTATATACTTGGAGTATAACTGACAAACATCTGTTTCTCTGTAGAAATTTAGGTTATGGAGTCTGCTCATCACAGAGTTCATTCTACTGCTAACCAGGCAGCAGAGATTCCTTGACCTAAGTTATTTAAGCAGATGTCAGTTGGAGAGATAACACTGAACAGGGTTTGCCTGCTCTGCCTGTATTATTTCCTGCTGGGGATCACCTCTCATTAGCAATTGCTTAAAGAGCAGAGGTTTAGAGTAAAATAAATTGATAAGCAGGGGGGAAATGAAGCACTGGGTAGAAAAATCTTAACTGCTAATACACCTCAAGCAGATTTTTTATTTTTAAGAATGTCATTGTATATATGAAATACTAAGCAACTACTTCTGAGTGTACACAGGCACACATGCACACAGACATACAGAGATAGCAATTGAAATAAGAGTGACTAAGGAGAGGATTCTGTTTTTCTGGCCTTTTGTAAGTCAAGCCAGGAACACGTGAATTAATATTGACACAGAGTACAAGCACTTGTACTATTGTGGACTGAAGTTCCAATGGGCACTAATGAGCTTGCCTTCTAGTATTTCCTCATTAGACTGCAGTTCTTTTCTTCCATTGTCTGAACACTTTCCATTACAAACTCCAGGTTCAGTTAATATTAAAATATTCAGAAATAACTATTTTCAGAAAAAGTCAGCAAACTGCATCATCTTTAGTGTTTTCAATAATACATTGCAACATGAACTTCCTTCACAAATAATTCATTTACCCACTAAAATGCCACATTCTGAAACTAGCTATGTAATCTTAAGAAATCTGCCACAAAGACATGGCAAACAAGAGGAAGCATCCCCCAAAACTGTCCTAGTTACTGTCCATGAGATGTAATTTCTGAACAATGCAAAAGGAAGCTTGAGTTAAATAACACTTTCTCATCCAGCCTCAAAAACATTAAGTCATGACAATCTCAATTATGGGTAGTGAAAACAACACACATAGAGCACCAACAGAATTGAATACACCATGGAATAGGTTTGCACATACATTGTACCCTATGACATATTATTGTTCTAATAATTGTTTTGCCAGATAGTTACAAAATAGATTCCCCATGTAGTTTTATTACTTTTCAAGCTAAAAATAAAATAAAATAAAATAATGATTTGTGATAATTAGCCAGATTTAAAGCTGCAGGAGATAACAAGAGATTTCACTGTACTAGGAAATGGAACCCCTTTCTCACTGCCCGAAGAATTGATGCTTTTGAACTGTGGTGTTGGAGAAGACTCTTGAGAGTCCCTTGGACTGCAAGGAGATCCAACCAGTCCATTCTGAAGGAGATCAACCTTGGGATTTCTTTGGAAGGAATGATACTAAAGCTGAAACTCCAGTACTTTGGCCACCTCATGCGAAGAGTTGACTCATTGGAAAAGACTCTAATGCTGGGAAGGATTGGGGGCAGCAGGAGAAGGGGACAACCGAGGATGAGATGGCTGGATGGCATCATGGACTCGATGGACATGAGTCTGAGTGAAATCCGAGAGATGGTGATGAACAGGGAGGCCTGGCGTGCTGCGATTCATGGGGTCGCAAAGAGTTGGACACGACTGAGCGACTGAACTGAACTGAGCTGAACTCACTGCCCAGGCAGTTCTTTTTAAACCTCTTCAGCAGTGTCAGTGCAAGTCACCATTAAAGGTATCTAAACATCAATTAATTTGCAGAAATTTTTTACACCCCAATTATTAATATTCAAAGTTTCAAGTCATCTTAACTAAATTATGATCTGTTTAAAATTTTCCCAAGGATTTTTAGACTTGTCAAAAGGGAGGAGTTTGTACCATTTAGACAGGTTTAACTCTTAAGAACAATTTTACAGATTAAAAATTAAAAGGTAGTTTTTAAGCATACCAGGATTAAATGAAGCCTAGATCCACTTTGGTGGGTGTGAGGGTGTTAGAGAGTAATTTACCAGATGGAGAAAATACAAAGCCAAGAAGACAAGCAGGTGAATGATTGGCCAAAGGGAATCCTTCAGATTTGCTTTTAAGATTGGATTTCCAACCTCTGACCTCAGCCATTCCAGAAGAGAACTTGAATATTTACACCATTTTTTCCCTACTTCATCTTTTTGCTTCTTACATAGGAAAAAAAAATAGAAACAGGAAAATAACAATCTTAATCCAAAATACAACAGAATCAACCTACTTTATCTTGTAAAAATGTTCTTATTTTCACTGTTCTGTCCCCAGGAAAGCAATCCTTATTGACTGACTCTTTATTCTTTGCTTGAATTCAAATAATCTGTATCTCCTGGGAGGACTACATGATTAATCAAAAGCAAAAGGGAACACATTGAATTATAGGGTTGATATTCTAAATTTCTCTGTCTAGTGACCTAATAGTGAAGAAATGATTACTTATCCTTTCAACAAATACTTTTTGAGTATCTACTATATATCATGCATTATTTCTAGACTTTTTAGATTGCAACTGTAAACAAAAATCCTATTCCTTGTGCAAATTATATTTTAAAGCCACAGTATCATCATAAATAGCATTCACTGTGTTCTTGTGATACTAGGATCTTCTCTGTGAAACACAAAGGAAAAAATTAGTAACTGATTTTCACCATCAAATTGAAAGGTTGTTGTTGAATTATGACGCTGGGATTCTTGGCCCCCGGAGGAGAAGAATTCAATCCGGGGCCAGAGACGAGGCTTGATCGCTCAGAGCTTTTGTGTAATAAAGTTTTATTAAAGTATAAAGGAGATAGAGAAAGCTTCTGACATAGGCATCAGAAGGGGGCAGAAAGAGTACCCGCCTGCTAGTATTTAGCTGGATGTTATATAGTCACCAGCAGTCTGTTAATGAAAGAAAGGAATGTCTCAAAACTTAGAATGACACTAGGCCTCTCACCCATAAGAGTATTTTGGGATAATGGCAATCCACTCCAGAACTATTGCCTGGAAAATCCCATGGACAGAAGAGCCTAGTAGGCTACAGTCCATGGGGTCGCAAAGAGTCAGACACGACTGAGCAACTTCACTTCACTTCACTTGGCTCCAAATGGTTGATCTTGGGCCATAAAATGATTAACTTGAATCTTGAAGAAGGGCAGATCACCATACAAATAGTTTCATTTACATAGATTAGAGGAACAGTATTGGAGTGTAACATACTNGAGTACCCGCCTGCTAGTATTTAGCTGGATGTTATATAGTCACCAGCAGTCTGTTAATGAAAGAAAGGAATGTCTCAAAACTTAGAATGGCACCAGTCCCCGCACCCAAAAGATGTATTTTGGGATAACCTTGGCTCCAAATGGTTTATCTCGGGCCATAAAATGATTAACTTGAATCTTGAAGAAGGGCAGATCACCATACAAATAGTTTCATTTACATAGATTAGAGGAACAATATCGGAGTGTAACATACTGGTTTATCAAGTAGGTTGAGCCCAAAAGGCGGAACCGACTTGAAGACAGAGTTTGGGATAAATGCATAGTACATTAGCATAGCTTAAGACATACATTTCCATAAGAAAAAGGCATTGGTTAACTTCAGGTGAAACCAGGTATCATTATGGCAACACAGAATCTTAAGAGAAACCTCCTTTTAAATTTGTATAGAGAAGGAAAAAAATATCGCTAGTTTGTTTCCTCCTGCCGCTTGAGAGAAAATGTCTGACACTTACAGGCTATTTCCTCCGTTTGGAGACCCCTGGCCTTCCTGCCTGTTACCCTCTCATTCAGGAGGCTGGGCTAGTGCTTGAAGGGTGCTTGGAGGCCAAGGTTGGATTGGCTGCAAGGGCCATGTTTGTTCTTTCCTTGTATTTTTGCATTGAGAAATGCATAGTGATTAAATGGAAGGAACTGAACCGTGTCAAACAGTCTCGCCCTCCAGTTCTCCTGGCTCCCTCTACTCCTCCCCTGCCCCCCACAGTAGAACCTTTTAGCAGAAACCTTGGAAGACTTTTCCTTTGGCAGATTATGAGTTGAGTGCCAATGATGAGTCACCATTTTATGTTTATACTTTAGAATCATCCTTGGTGTGTATTGGTAGGGGCAGCAGCACTGAGCAAGTTTCAAGCTGTTTTTTGCCAAGACCACCTTTTCGGTGGTGTTTTATCACCGACCGCGGCATCCTCAGGTCTTGGTGAAGGCTGCAGAGACTCCCCGCCTCTTGAGCCAGAGAACCCCTTTCAGGCCCTAGGGCATCATTTCTTCAGACTCCTTTAGCACACTAAGTACTTATCTCACGCTGACAGAGGGCAGGGAATGGAAGGAGCTTAGATTGTCCCACATAATGGAAAATTCCCAGATCATTTTTATCAGCTTTATACCACCCAGGGTTGTCTTCAAACGCTCTTACACTGCTTCCAAACATGTGTGATTGCAGTCTAGGTCGGGTAGTGTGTGGGAGTAGTGAGTGGCACCTGGCCATAATCAGCTCTTGTTTTGGTGAGAAATAAAATGGGGTGACTCTTATTTGTTTTGTTTTACCTGTTAGCTGAGGAAATTAAATTATTATCAATTAATAACAAAAATTCCAATAGCAAATTATTTTTTCTAAATAACCGAAAATTTCCAAACAGTTCTCATTTCTTTCTGTCATGATTTAAAATTTTTCTTTAAAAATGAATATAAGTGCTACCCATTTTCTGGTTTAATAAAACACTTATGTAATTAAATAACATGTATTTGTGCATGGAATGATGGACTATTACGCTTAGCATTCATTTTTTAAAGGGCCCTGGATTACAAATATTTATTCCCTTATTCATTCATTCACTTGGCATTTTTCAAACACCTGCTATGTGAAAGGCACTGTGTAGGTGCCAGAGATTCAAGGAGTATTTAGAAAGAAAGGTATCCATGGAGCTTACAATCTAGCAGAAATTTACTCAAGTTTGATGCTTTTTAGTTCTTAGTGAATCTTTTATATGGACTTTTTTTTGTTGTGTAATGAGTTGGCTGAGGAGTGGCTGAGAACCAAATGCCTTTAGAGAGAGAAATTTTTTTCCTGGGAAAAAAATTGAGTTTGAAGTATATCACTTCCTGTCATTGCATCAGTGTTGCCTACTCAGTGTCTAACTCTGTGTATTCATAAAATGGGGTAGAAAAAAATGGTATAAAAATGGAAGCAGAGCCCAAGGGAGATATGCAGAGCAGTGTTTTTCAGACTGAGATATGGGGAGTGCTTGTGTCAAAGTCCCATGAAGGGTGCATTTTTAATTGCAAATTCCTAGGCCCCCTTGGACTGCTTGAATTCAAGTATTGGCAGTAAAGCCTGGGAGTGTGCCTTTTAAAATAATCTCCCCTGGTAAGTTTTGCAGTACTCATGTAGGAGAGCATGGATTTAGGCACATGGAGAAACTCACCAGGACCAAATGTCCTACTTCAAAGGTTGAGGAAAAACCCAGCAGACATGCTTTCATAGACACTGCAGATAACCTTTGAGAAATGTCTGAGGATGGAGAGAACAGAGGCAATGGGTAAATAGTGCTTCAGTTTCAAAAACAAGAAAAGAGTAGATCCCAGAAGCCACTGCCTTATAAGCCTGACATGACCTCTGGAAAAATTCCGTTCCAAACAGATGGAGTCAAAGCATTTAGAGGAAAATATGGTAATCACTAGGCATCATTGTGGGTTTGCTGGAACATTGTTTCCAGTAGAGAATGTCAAGCTCTGCTGCACATTAGAATTACCTGGGGAGCTTTTAATACTCTTGATGCCCAAACTGCACTCAATACCAGTGACATCAGAATCTCTGGGGATGGGACCTAGGCATCACTATTCTTCAAATCCCCAGAGACTCTCAATTTGTTGAGGTGGCCTCTGAGCATTGAGAGTTTTAAAAGCTTCCCAGGTGATGCTAATATGCAACAGACTTTGACAGCCGGTTTGCCTATATGACGTTAGGTAAGTATCTTGGTTTTCTTGCACTGTGTGTAAATTCTAGGTAATTTTAAAAGTCTCTGTGACCTTTAAAGCGGGTGCCCAGGTGGTGCTAGTGGTAAAGAACTCGCCTGCCAATGCTGGAGACATAAGAGATGCAGGTTCAATCCCTGGGTGGGGAAGATGCCCTGGAGGGTAGCATGGCTATCCACTCCAGTGTTCTTGCCTGGAGAATCCCATGGACAAAGTGGCCTGGAGGACTGCAGTCCACGGGGTCGCAAAGAGTCAGACATGACTGAAGCAACTTAGTATGCACACATGAACCACTTTTAAATGTCTATGATTCTGTTACTAAATGAAAATAATGGCAAAGTGTTTTCCTTTCTTCCTCCCTCCCTCCCTCCTTCCTTCTTCCTTCTTCCTTCCTCTCCATCTCTTCTTTATCTTCTGCTGTCGCTGGCTAGCCTGGAATATGTGTGTGTGTGTTTGTGTGTTAGTTGTTCAGTTATGTCTGACTCTTGTGACCCCATGGACTGTAGCCCTTCAGGCTCCCCTGTCCATGGATTTCCCAGGCAAGAATACTGGAGTGGGTTGCTACTCCCTTCTCCAGAGGATCTTCCTGATCCAGGGCTCAAAGCCAGGTCTCCTGCACTGCAGGCAAATAGGTTCTTTACCATCTGAACCATGAGGGAAATCCAGCCTGGAATGTAAGGTGTCAGATTATATATCTTAATTTCATTAAAATATTTAGCGAAATTTCCCAATACATCTTATGGATAAGTAAGTGGATACTTATGATGGGTAAATTTGCCACCTAACTAAATGAATATTCTGGGAAAGTGTGACTGTAATGGGTCTGAACTAACCCTGGAGATTGGTCTGGAGTGGAATGCCGCAAGGGTTTTCTGCCCTTGAAGCTGACCCTATTAACATTTTTTACTCATTGGAAAAGACTCTGATGCTGGGAGGGATTGGGGGCAGGAGGAGAAGGGGACGACAGAGGATGAGATGGCTGGATGGCATCACTGGCTCGATGGACATGAGTCTGAGTGAACTCTGGGATACAGACTGAGCGACTTCACTTTCACTTTTCTCTTTCATGCATTGGAGAAGGAAATGGCAACCCACTCCAGTATTCTTGCCTGGAGAATCCCAGGGATGGGGGAGCCTGGTGGGCTGCCGTCTATGGGGTCACACAGAGTTGGACACGACTGAAGTGACTTAGCAGCAGCAGCAGCAGCAGTGTAGTACTAAAAGAAAAATAGGTAGGCTTGGCAGAGTCCCAAGTCAGTTGTTCTCTTTGTTACTATCAAGAAATGCAAACAGATTAGCTCAGCTGGTTTGGAGCATCATGAAATAAAGGAAACATCATCCCACAAGTCATGAGGTGGGGTTACTAAAGAAAGGAATTTAGTTGAAAACTCCCATGGGATGATTGTGAAAGCTCCAATATAGCAGTCTCAGCTAACCCATCAAAAGGCCTGGTGAGTGTGAGGGCAGACTTTGGAGGGGCCTCAGAAATGCCTGGAGAGCTTGTTTGAAAAGGGCATTTTTCTAGGGAGGCCTTCGGCCTCTGTTTTTTTTAAGCGAGAATGCCAGCTGATCCTGAGAAACAGTGCCAGAGAACTCATTGTTGACTAAAAAAGATGCACAGCATGAGAGTTGTGAGTTAAGTTTTATTTGGGGCAAAATGAGGACTGCAGCCCAGGAGATAGCACCTCAGATAGCTCTCAGAGACTGCTCCAAAGAGGCAGTGGGGCAAGGTCAGTATATAAGACTTTGGTGAATGGGGAGTTTAATGCAATCAAACACCTATTTTACAAAAGGTTTTCTGCTAGTCATGAGCTGATGTCATCATAAGGGGATTTAGTGCTTTTCTAGGCTTTTCTAGATATGAAGAGTTGCAAGGATTGGGATCATGAAATCAGTTCCTGAAAATATCTGACTATCTAGAGGCCTGTTCCACTAGTTTCCCTGGAGCACAGAGTGCCTCACTCTCCACCCTGAACTCCCTTTAGGGTGTGTCGAAGGTCAACAGCCGCAGCAGCACAGGATTCAGTCCCAGCAGAAGCGGACTGCAAATGCCCTTGACAAGCGCCAATTTGTAGTTGACATCATTTTGATTTGAATTTTGGCATAACTGTATAAATATGTTGTCTTATAGTCATTTTCCAATTTGTGTATTTAAAAGCCTAGATAGATATATTAATAACTATTTTGAGCTTGAAACCAAAGCTGTTAATTTGTGTCAGATCCTTCATATTGCATTACCTATATTTCAATTATAAAATTGTTTGCTCTTAAATTTCCATTTTGCTTTTCATTTTAATGCTTATTTTATAGAGTATTGATCTGACCTAGACACAAGCAAGCTATAATCTATGTGTGCAGAAATGCAGCCTATATCTGCTGTGTTGCTGCTGCTGTGTTTTGGAAAATAAATCAGGGTTAGATTATGTCTGATCACTTTCCACATCACATGATGAACAGCAGTTGAGGAGAAGCATAAAATGAATCCTGCTGAGCAGCCCTTAGATACCTTGTTGTTAACGGTGCTTTCCTCCCCCACTTGTGTGTCCTCCTCCTCAGGATCTGTGACCCAGGTGAATCAGTCAGGAGGGGCTCTTCACAGCGCAGAGGGAAGCACTTTTCACACCATTTTAGAATGAGAAGTTGAATTCATGATCACACCTAATTTAGAAGACATGGGCTGTGGCACTTCATCTGTAACAAAAGACAAGAAATCTGAGAAAGGTGAGTGCCAGGAGTGTGCCTCCCTTCCTGAATGAAAAGGGGAGGGCGAGCTGGGTTCACCCTCTGGCCCTTTCTCAATTACTCATATGGTTCTCAAGCGGCCCAGAGAGATTTTGCACCAGACATCATCACTCGAACTGAAGGTTAAATATTGGGATAATGTTGGAAACTACCTTTAGGAAGATGTAGCTCTGAATTTATAATGTACCATAAAGTATTATCTGAGAGATATTTTATGTTTGATTTGATTTCAGTTGAAAATGTCCCAATATAAAATCTCAATTTAAAACTCAGTGGCAGGGAACAAGAAAGCCTCTCTGTAAATTTATATCTATTTATTCAATACACTTATAAATAGCTCTATCCATACCTACGTGACATTTGGTAGCATCATTGAATTTTTATTAGGTTTTATAACTCAATGATCAGATTATTATTTATAGCTGTTCAGTACAGAACTTCATGAAAAAAAAAAAGAACTTCATGAGATTTGCTTCATGTTTTCAGAATGTTCTAGGTAGAATTTGAGAAATGCTAGATCATCTGCTTCCCCAAAAGTATGTTGTTTCTAAATAGATGATGTGCCCCCCCACTACCCCCCCCATGTAATTAGAGGCTTCTGTATTTCCTTTGTTTACTTTGTACTGAGATTCTTTCTCGTAGATACTAGAATCTAGTTGAAACTCACTTGAATGTTTCTTTAATAGACTAGTCTCCACATGCAAATTAAACCCAAAACAAATAGGCTAGGATGATTGTGTGAATAACTTGCTCTTAAACTGCATTCCTGTGTTATCTTGGTTATATTAATAGATAATTTTCCCAGTTTCTATTCCACATCTTTGTTTTAGCAGTTCACTTAGGCTTAACATGCAGAGTTTAGGATACAGAGTATTCTATCCTAATTAGTGTGGGATGTTTTCCTTTGGAAATCAAATGCTGGTCTCCCTCCCAGCTGACTTAATGCCAGTGAGTTAGCAAATTAATCCTTGACAGTAGAGCAACAGAGATGCACTAAGTCTTTGAAATCTGTAAGCATGTCATGAAATAAATCTTTCAAGAGCTCCAACTGAACTAATTCCATGGTAGTAATTTATTATGAGAGTAGAGATTACCCAGAGTTTTAAAAATGTAGCCAGATTTCTTAGGTTAAAAAAAAAAGCCAAGCCCAACATGTAAATGTAAATTCTTTTTCTGAAATGCATTTCAGCTTTTGAAATCTTGTATGTAAATGAAAACATTAATTTTGAATTTTCGATTGCTGTTTCTTGTAAATAATTTATTGAGATGAAATTCATGTAAGACAATTTAACCATCTGAACAATTCAGTGGCAGGTACACAAAGCTGTGTAACCACCACTTTCATCTAGTTCTCAAACTTTTCCATCACTGCAAAGTAAAATCTCTTATTTATTAATCAGTTTCTCCATATTTCCCTCTTCCCCCAGACCCTGGCAACTGCCAATCTGTATTCTTTTTCTATGAATTTACCTGTTCTGGACATGTCATGTAAATAGAATCATAGATGATATGACCTTTTCCTCTGGCTTCCTTTACTTAGCATAATGTTTATGAGGTTCATCCATGTTGTAGCATGCACTAATATTTCATTCCTTTTTAAGGCTGGATAATAATTCATCATGTGTATGTATTACATTTTTTTTCTATCACATTTTTCAGTCCATTCATTTGATGGACATTGGGTTTTTTCCACCTTTTTAGCTATTGTGAATAGTGCTACTATGCACATGAGTGTATGTATACTTATTTGAGTCTGTGTTTTCATTTCTTTTGGGTATATACCTAGTAGTGAAATTTCAGGGTCATTTGGCAATTTTGTGGTTAACTTTTTGAGGAAATGACAAACTGTTTTCCTGGATCACTTTTTAATAATAGCTTTATTGAGATATAATTCACATACTACACAATTCACCAGTTAAAGTGTAAAATTCAGTGACTTTTTTGGTATATTGATAGAGCTGTATAAACCATCACCCCAGTCAATTTTGGAAGATTTTCATCCCCCTGCTCCCCAAACCAGTAGCAGTTACTCTCCTACCCTATACCTCCCCAGCCCTAGGCAGTCACAAATCTACTTCTGTCTATAAATTTGGGCTGTTCTGGACATTTCATATAAACATAATCAGACAATATGGGGTCTTTCATGTCTGACTTCTTTTATTCAGCATAGTGTTTCAAAGTTTATCCATGTCATGTCATGAATCAGAACTTCATTCCTTTGTATTGCTGAATAATATTCTATTGTATGAGTATGTAACCTTGTATTCATCCATTCATCAATTAATGGGTATTTAGATTGTTTCTACTTTTTTACTACAGTGAGCAATGCTACTATGAACATTCATATACAAGTTATTATGTAAATACATGTTTTCAGTTCTCTTGGTTATAGACCTTTGAGTAGAATTGCTGGGTCATATGGTAGCTCAATGTTTAACATTCTGAGAAACGTCTAAACTTGTTTTCCCAAGTGGCTACATCATTTTGTATTCCTATCAGTAAGGTATAAGTGTTCTTATTTCTCCATATCCTCAGCCACACTTGCTATTGTCTCTTCTTTTGATTATAACCATCCTAGTGGGTATGGAGTGGTATCTCATTAGGGTTTTTATTTGCATGCCCCAAATGACTAAAGATGCAGAGCATCTTTTCATGTATTTATTAGCCATTTGTAGATCTTCTTTGGAGAAATGTCTGTTCAGATCATTTGCTAATTTTTAAATTTGTAAGACTTTAAAAATATGTTCTATTACAAGTTCCTTATCAAATGTGTGATTTGCAAATATTTTCACCCATTTAGTGGGTTGTCTTCTCATTTTCTTGATAATGTTCTTTGAAGCACAAACGTTTTAATTTTGATGAAGTCCAGTTTATTTTTTCTTTGGTTACTTGTGCTTTTGGGTCAAATCTAAGATTATTTGTACTTCTGTTTTCTTCTAAGAATTTTTTAAAAATTATTTATTTATTGGCTATACTGGGTCTTCTTTGTGTGCTGGCTTTCTCTAGTTGCACTGAACAGGGGCTACTCTCTAGTTGTGGTTTGCGGGCTTCTCGTTGCAGTGGCTTCTCTTGTTGCCGAGCACAGGCTCTACATGCATGGGCTTCAGTAACTGTGGCTCCAGGGTTCGAGAGAGAGGCTCGGTGGTTGTGGTGTGCAGGCTGAGTTGTCTTGTGGCATGTGGGATCTTTCCAGACCAGGGATCGAACCTATGTCCCCTGCGTTGGCAAGTGGATTCTTAACTATTGCATCGCCAAGGATGCCCAATAATTTTGTATTTTTAGCTCTTCCATTTAGTTCTTGATCAATTTTGAGTTAATTTTCATGTATGGTATGCGGAAAGAAAGTGAAAGTTAAGTTGCTCAGTTGTGTCTGCAACCCTGTGGACTGTAGTCCACCAGGCTCCTCCATCCATGAGATTCTCCAGAAAAGAATACTGAAGTGGGTTGCCATTTCCTTCTCCATGGGATCTTCCTAACCCAGGGATCAAACCCAGGTCTCCTGCACTGCAGGCAGACACTTTAACCTCTGAGCCACCAGGGAAGCCCTGGTATGAGGTGGGGATACAGATGTATCCTTTGGATGTGAATAGTTGTCCCAACACCATTTGTTGAAAAGACTATTCTTTCCCTGTTGAATGATGTTGGCACTCTTGCCAAAAGTCAGTTGACCATAAATGTCAGGGTTTTATTTCTGGATTATCAGTTCTGTTCCATTGATCTATATGTCCACTCCTATGTCCTGCCTGGACCATCCAATATGTCCAGCCAATATCACACCATCTTGATTACTGTAGATTTTGTAGAAAGTTTTGAAATTGGAGGTGTGAATCCTTCAACTTTCTCTTTTTCAAGATTGTTTTGGCTGGGTCCCTTGCATTTCCATATAAATTTTAGAATCAATTTCTTAAAAAGAAACCAGCTGGAGTGTTGGTGTGGATTATGTTGAATCTGTAGATCAATTTGGGAAGTATTCTTAAACAGTTAAATCATCTGATTCATCAACACAGGGTATCTTTCCAGTTATTTAGGTCTTTAATTTCTTTCAGTGATGTTTTGTAGTATTCAGAGTTTGAGTTTCACTCTTCTTTTGTTAAATTTAACCCAGGTATTTATTCTTTTTGATGCTATTGTAAATGAAATTGTTTTCTTAATTTCATTTTTGGGTTGTTCATTGCAAGTGTGCAGAAAAACAGTTGGTCTTTGAATGTTTATTGATCGTATATCCTGAGACTTTACTAAGCTCATTTATTAGCTCTAATAGATTTTTAGTGGATTTCTTAGGATTTTCTCTTTATAAATCATGTCATCTGCAAATAAAGGTAGTTTTTCTTTTTTCTTTCTATTCTTTGCCTTTGATTTCACTTTCTTGCTTGACTGTCCTGGCTACAATGTCTGTTACTGTTAAATAGAAATGCAAGAGTAGGCTTCCTTGTCTTGTTCTTGATCTTAGGGCAAAGCATTCAGTCTTTCACCTTTAAGTGTGATACTAGCTGTGACCTTTCTTTTTTTATGGATGCTCTTTATCAGGTTGAGGAAGTTCATTCCTAATCCTAGTTTATTGATTTTTTTAAAATTAAAAAATGGTATTTAATTTTGTCTAATACCTTATCTGCATGTATTAAGATGATCATGTGGTTTTGTTTTTTATTCTGTGTTATATTCGGAGAAGGCAATGGCACCCCACTCCAGTAGTCTTGCCTGGAAAATCCCATGGATGGAGGAGCCTGGTAGGCTGCAGTCCATGGGGTCGCTAAGAATCGGACACGACTGAGTGACTTCCCTTTCACTTTTCACTTTCATGCATTGGAGAAGGAAATGGCAACCCACTCCAGTGTTCTTGCCTGGAGAATCCCAGGGATGGGGGAGCCGTGGGCTTCCATCTATGGGGTCACACAGAGTCGGACACGACTGAAGCGACTTAGCAGCATAGAGTATATTAATTAAATTTCAGATATTGAACTAACTTTGTATTCCTGACATAAATCCCACTTGATCATGGTATATACTCTTTTTTATATGTTACTGGATTCAGTTTGCTAGTATTTTGTTTAGGATTTTTGCTTCTATATTCAAAAGATATATTGGGCTCTATTTTCCTTTTCCTTTGATGTCTTTGTCTGAATTTGATATCAGGGTAGTACTAGTCTTGTGGCTCAGAGGTTAAAGCATCTGCCTGCAATATGGGAGACCTGGGTTCGATCCCTGGATCAGGAAGATCCCCTGGAGAAGGAAATGGCAACCCACTCCAGTACTCTTGCCTGGACAATCCCATGGATGGAGGAGCCTGGTGGGCTACAGTCCACCGGGTTGCAAAGAGTCGGACACGACTGAGCGACTTCACTTTCACTTTCTTTCACTAGTCTTATAGAATGAGTTGGAAAGTATTCCATCTCTTCTATAGTTTAAAAGAGTTTGTGAAGAATTAGTTCTTTAAATGTTTGGTAGAATTTGTCAGTGAAGCCATCTGGGCATGGGCCTTTCTTTGTAGATAGTTTTTTGATTACTTTTTCTACTCTTTACTTGTTATAGTAAAGTATATTGTCATATTTTCTATTTCTTCTTGAGTCATTTTCAGTAGTTTGTGTCCTTTGAAGAACTGGTTCATTTCATCTTGTCAAGGAATGTTTAACAGGAGGATTCCTACGTGCTGTTTCTCACAAGTCCTTGTTTCTTTATAAGTGGAACAGCACGCTGCTCCCAGGAACTGAGGTTATTGTATGAGACAGGCTTGAATCTCCTTTAGTAAACATTCTCTTTGCGACAAAACTGCTTAGTCTTGATCCCCTTTCTTGAGATATGGATTGTCTCCTGACCTTGTGACCATTATTAATCCCTTGTTCCATTGGTAACAGTTGCTGTACATTTGGTTTTCTGATCTTTATTATTGTTGAAGGGAACTTCTTGTACCACAGCCTTTATATACTCACAGAGAAATCATTAAAACACCTTTGCTCCATCAGAGCTTGGGGTCCCCATGTCTGTCTGTCTGTCTGTCTGTCTTTCTTTCTTTCTTTCTCTCTCTCTCTTTCTCTCTCCCTCCCTCCAGCTCTCTCTTTTACTTTTTTATCGTCGACTCCGGACTGCCAGGTCCCAGTCAATTAAAGGACCCCAACAAGTGGCGTCCCAGAACAGGGACACTGGTATATGTGGCATTTCAGTTGGAGGGACTTGGGACCTCAATAGAGGTCAGGACCTATTGAGGTCGGTAGGTACTAAGACATGGGTCAAACGGCTGGAAAGCCCCATCATTTCTCTACTTTACTTCACCATTTGTTTAAAGCTCAGGGACTTTTGGTTTCACACCAATGAATAGAGGCTTGCTTTCAGTTCAATTCAGTCGCTCAGTCGTGTCCGAATCTTTGCGACCCCATGAATCGCAGCATGCCAGGCCTCCCTGTCCATCACCATCTCCCAGAGTTCACTCAGACTCACGTCCATCGAGTCCGTGATGCCATCCAGCCANCGACCCCATGGACTGTAGCCTACTAGGCTCTTCTGTCCATGGGATTTTCCAGGCAATAGTCCTGGAGTGGATTGCCATTTCCTTCTCCAGGGGATCTTCCCAACCCAGGGATCGAACCCGGGTCTCCTGCATTGTAGACAGATGCTTTACCATCTGAGCCACCAGGGAAGTCTAAATATCGCTAGTTTGTTTCCTCCTGCCGCTTAAGAGAGAGAAAATGTCTGACACTTGCAGGCATTTCCTCCGTTTGGAGACCTCTGGCCTTCCTGCCTGTTACCCTCTCAAAATCTTCAGTAAAAATTCATTTATCAGAGCTTTTCACTTTATTATTTTTAAAATTTAAGTAGGTTTTTTTCATATTTGTAAATTAAACATATACCTTAAGTCTTAATACACTCAGAGAAAACTATGTAAAAACATTTATATTCAACATTCATTGATCTCAATAGTAGCATCAATAGCTTCAAATCCTTGAGAATGACAAAATAATGTAAATAAATAACAACCCATAGAGACGGTACTTTCTCATTAACCAGAGAAATTTCTTTTCAAAAAAAAAAAAGGTTGAGAGTAAAGTTTCCTTAATGTCTTCTAGATTTTATGCAGGCAAACACACACACACATGTATATATACTAAATTATATTCTAACAATGACTATAAAAATTGTCATTTGACGTTTATAGTTCACATGCAGTACTTTGAAATACAAATTCATATTTCGTATTACTAGAATACAAGTTACAATAGCAGAGGCACGTGTGGGTAGAAACTTTTAAAATCTGCTAGCTGGGAACTATAATAGAAAGATACAAAGAATTCCCTGAAAGAATATTTGTTAAAATAATGTGTTTAGTGAGCCTAAGTTAATAATATTCTGGATCAAGAATATTGGGAATGCAATGGACTAAATGCAAACATTGAGGGTCAAGAACTCATGTTTCTATTTGTCTATCCCAGGGCAGACTGTGGAAAGAATCTAGCTGGGAACTATAATAGAAAGATACAAAGAATTCCCTGAAAGAATATTTGTTAAAATAATGTGTTTAGTGAGCCTAAGTTAATAATATTCTGGATCAAGAATATTGGGAATGCAATGGACTAAATGCAAACATTGAGGGTCAAGAACTCATGTTTCTATTTGTCTATCCCAGGGCAGACTGTGGAAAGAACCAACTGGAAATAAAATCAATAAATTTCTAAAAAAAAAAAAAGCTGTGCCAAGGAAATTTTTAGTTTTGGCACCATGAGAATTTATTAACAAAATATTCACACCTAAATGGAGACAACTAAGAACCTTAACAACAGAAAACTAATGAAATTATTATATCTGCATCTTTTATTTGATTCATTTTCTATGGTAATGATTGGCTTCAAGCCAATTTTTCCTTCTATCACTCTCAAAATAACCTCATAATCACTTACACATTAAAGGAAATCTCTGAATTAGCTTCTCTCAAGCCAAAACCCCAGAAACAATAGGGGCCAAAGATGGAGCTGTCTGAAACCCAGTCTGTGATACAGATCCTGTAATGTAAATGTAATGTAACGTGAAGTGTTATTCACTCAGTCATGTCTGACTCTTTGCAACCTTGCCTGTAGTCTGCCAGGCTCCTCAGTCCATGAGACTCTCCAGACCAGGCAAGTATACTGGAGTGGGTAGCCATTCCTTTCTCCAGAAGATCTTCCTGACCCAGGGATGGAAAGCTGGTCTCCTGCATTGTAGGCAGTTTCTTAACCATCTGAGCTATCAGGGAAGCTTGATACTGATCCTAGCTTGGCTTAATGTCTGCTCTATTCAGTTCATACCAAAACAGATGGGAAAATAAAATGAGCCTTAGGAAGCATCACTATGAACAAAGCTAGTGGACGTGAAGGAATTCCAGTTGAACTGTTTCAAATCCTTAAAGATGATGCTCTTAAAGTGTTGCATTCAATATGCTAGTAAATGTGGAAAACTCTGTAGTGGCAACAAAACTAGAAAAGGTCAGTTTCCACTCAAATCCCAAAGAAGGGCAATGCCAAAGAATGTTCAAAATATCACACAGTTTTACTTATTTCTCAGGCTAGCAAAGTAATGCTCAAAATCCTCCAAGCCAGGCTTCAACAGTGCATGAACCAAGAACTTCCAGATGTTAAAGCTGGATTTAGAAAACATAGACAAACCAGAGATCAAATTGCCAACATCCACTGGATCATGGAAAAGGCAAGAGAATTCCAGAAAAACATCTGCTTCAGTGACTACACTAAGGTCTTTGACTGTGTGAATCACAGCAAACTGGAAAATTCTAAAGAGATGGGAATACCAGACCACCTTACCTGCCTCCTGAGAAACGTGTGTTCAAGTAAAGAAGCACCAGTTAGAATTGGACATGGAACAATGGACTGGATAAAAATTGGGAAAAGAGTATGATAAAGCTATATATTGTCACCCTGCTTATTTAATTTATATGCACAGTACATCATGAAAAATGCCCAGCTGGATGAAGCACAAGCTGGAATCAAGATTTCTGGGAGAAATATCAACAAATGTAGATAGGCAGATGACACCACTCTAATGGCAGAAAGTAAAGAGGAAGTAAAGAGTCTCTTGATGTAAGTGAAAGAGGAGTGAAAAAGCTGGCTTAAAACTCAACATTCAAAAAATGAAGATCATGGCATCTAGTTCCATCACTTCATTGCAAATAGATGGGGAAACAATGAAAACAGTGACACACCTTATTTTCTTTGGCTCCGAAATCACTGCAGATGGGGACTTCAGCTATGAAATTAAATGATGCTTGTTCTTCAGAAGGAAAGCTATGACACACCTACACAGTGTTAGCAGAGACATTACTTGATGACAAAGTCTGAATGATCAAAGCTATGGTTTTCCCAGTAGTCATCTATGAATGTTGGAGTTGAGCCATAAAAAAGGCTGAGTGCCAAAGACCTGATGCTTTTGAACTCTGGTGTTGGAGAAAATTCTTAAGGGTCCCTTTGACTGCAAGGAGATCAAACCAGTCAGTACTAAAGGAAATCAATCATGAATATTCACTAGAAGGACTGATGCTGAAGCTGAAGCTGCAATCCTTTGGCCACCTGATGCAAAGAGCTGACTCACTAGAAAAGACCCTGATGCTGGGAAAGATTGAAGGCAGGAGGAGAGGGAATGACAGAGAATGAGATGGTTGGATGACATCACCAACTCAATGGATATGAATTTGAGCAACCTCCAGGAGATGGTGAAGGACAGGGAAGCCTAGCATGCTGCAGCCTATGTGTTGGCAAAGAGCGAGGCATGACTAAGTGCTGAAAAACAACAATATCACATTAACAGAAAATGTTAACATACTTACCAAAGTCCCAAGTCAAAGCATGGTTACTTGATTTGTTTAATAAAATAAGTAGGTGTCTAGGCTTCAAATGAAGATTGCATTTAGATTATATCCTTTTATTTAATGGATTCAAAATCTATTAGTTTGATGCAAACATAATTGTGTTTTTTATACTGTTGAACTTTTCTGTTTATAATGGAATACATTCTTTAAAAATGTGATTATATTATACATAATTTTCATGTGTATTTCTCACCTTTTTCCATAGTGATTTATATCTAGATTTTTAAAAATATTTATTTGGGGCTATGGAAATGATCTTAGGGAAAAAGAAAATCCAAGCAATTTTATCTGAGTTCAAAATGACTCATAAAACAATGGACCCAACTCACACCATCAGCAAAGCATTTGGCCCAGTAACTGCTAATGAATGTACAATGGAATAGTGATTCAAGAGTTTTATAAAGGGGATGAAAGCCTTCAAGATGAGGACACTAGTGGCTGGCCATTGGAAGTTTACAATGACCTATTGAGAGCCATCATTGAAGCTGATCACCTTATAATTACACATGAAGTTGCCTGAGAAATTAGTATCAACCATTCTATAGTGATTCAGCTTTTAGTACAATTAGGAAGGTGAGAAAGCTTGATAAGTGTGTGCCACATAAGCTGACAGCAAATCAAAATTATCGCCACTTTGAAGTGTATTCTTGTCTTATCCTATGCAATAACAAGGAAACATTTCTCAATCGGATTGTGACTTGAAAGGAAAACTGGATTTTCTAAAACAGTCAGCAACAGCTAGCTTAGTGATTGGAGTGAGCGAAAGCTCCAAAGCACTTTCCAAAGCCAAACATGCACCAGAATTAAGGTTGTGGTCACTGTTTTGTGTTGGATCCACTACAGCTTTTGAATCTTGGTGAAACCATTGCATCTGAGAAATATACTCAGCAAATCAATGAGGTGCACTGCAAACTGCAAGGCCTGCATTCAGCACTAGTCAACAGTGAGGGCCCAGTTCTTCTCCACAACAATGGCCAACCACACATCACGTGACCAATGCTTCAGAAGTTGAATGAATTGGGCTACAAAGTTTTGCCTCATCTGCCATATTCACCTGACCTCTTGCCAACTTTGTACCCCTTCTTCTAGCATCTTGACAACTTTTTTCAGGGGAAATGCTTCCACAGCCAACAGGATGTAGGAAATGCTTTCCAACAGTTCAATGAATCTGAAACACAGATTTCTATGCTACAGGAATAAACCAAGTTATTTCTCATTAGCAAAAAGTGTGTTGATTGTAGTCGTTCTTATTTTGAGCCTAGTTATAACAATTTAAAATTCAGGGTTTGAAAATGCAATTACTTTTGCACCAACATGATAGTAGGAGAGAGAAACAGATAAACATCATATTAAAAAATACTATAATATGGGAACTTAATTCAAGTCATGCTTGGCTTCCCCAGTGGCTCAATGGGTAAAGAATCCACCTACACTGCAGAAGACATGGAAGATATGGATTTGATCCTTGGGTCTGGAATATCCCCTGGAGGAGAAAGTCGCAACCCAGTCCAGTATTCTTGCCTAAAAATTCCAGGGACAGAGGAGCCTGGAAGGCTACAGTCCAAGAGTTCACAAAGAGTCACACACAACTGAGCAACTAAGCACAATTTAAGGCAATCTACCTAGGTAGTACTTACAGAATTGGAGTAGAAGAAAAAAGATTATTGTATGAATAATGTTATACATTGATAAGGAAGAAATGGGCATCCCTTACAATGAACATAAAATGTATAAAAGCAAAGAAACAGCAGAATTTTTTTCTTTTTTTTTCAGAAAAATGTGAGTAGTTGCATATGATTTAACCAGAGGTTATGAATTGGAGAACTGTTGGGAAACCATTCTAGGTCCATACTATAGAACTTTTGTATCCAGAACAGAAACCCAAACTCTTCTACAGGTGATCATGTACTTACTATAGATCTTAAGCAGGGGTAATCTTCCCTGGTGACTCAGTCGGTAAAGAGTCTACCCACAATACAGGAGACTCAGGTTCAATCCCTGGGTCAGGAAGATCCCCTGGAGAAGGAAATGGCTATCCACTACAGTATTCTTGCCTGGGGAATTCCATGGACAGAGGAGGCTAGTGGTCTATAAGCCCACGGGGTCAAAAAGAGCCAAACATGACTGAGTGACTAACACACAATCCTGGTTTACTTTTTTAAAAGTCACACAGATAACTAGGGAAATGGAAAAATAACACAATGTTTAACCCATGGACTCAAAATTAGGTTTTGCCACTTGGTCATTGAACTTCAGATCTCAGTTTTACCTTCTAGAGATAAACAATTACTTCAAAGGATTAGTTCAGTTCAGTTTAGTCACTCACTCATGTCTGACTTTTTGCAACCCCATGGATTGTAGCATGCCAGGTTTCCCTGTCCATCACCAACTCCTGGAGCTTACTCAAACTCATGTTCATTGAGTCAGTGATGCCATTAAACCATCTCATCCTCTGTCTTCCCCTTCTCCTCCCGCCTTCAATCTTTCCCCAGCATCAGGGTCTTTTCCAATGAGTCAGCTCTTTGCATCAGGTGGCCAAAGGATTGGAGTTTCCACTTCAGCATCAGTCCTTCCAATGAACACCCAGGACTGATCTCGTTTAGCATGGACTTGTTGGATCTCCTTGCTGTGCAAGGGACTCTCAAAAATCTTCTCCAACACCATAGTTCAAAAGCATCAATTCTTCAGTGCTCTTTATAGTCCAGTTCTCACATCTATACATGACTACTGGAAAAATTATAGCCTTGATTAGATGGACCTTTGTTGGCAAAGTAATGTCCCTGCTTTTTTAATATGCTCTCTAGGTTTGTCATAACTTTTCTTCCAAAGAGCAAGCATATTTTAATTTCATGGCTGCAGTCACCATCTTCAGTGATTTTAGAACCCAAAGAAATAAGGTCAGCCACTGTTTCCGCTGTTTCCCCAACTATTTGCTATGAAGTGATGCGACCAGATGCTATGATTATAGTTTTCTGAATATTGAGTTTTAAGCAAATTTTTCCCTCTCCCCTTTCACTTTCATCAAGAAGCTTTTTAGTTCTTCTTCAATTATGGCAGAAGCCATAAGTAATTAGTGTGAGAATTAAATGAGGTATTTATATAAAGTATCTGAAAGATGATTATATAGGGTAGAAGAGGAAAGATATATAAGACAAACCTATTGCCAACAAAGGTCAGTCTAGTCAAGGCTATGTTTTTTCCAGTAGTCACATATGGATGTGAGAATTGGAGTAAAAAGAAAGCTGAATGCCAAACAATTGATGCTTTTGAACTGTGGCATTGGAGAAGACTCTTGAGAGTCCCTTGGAAGGCAAGGAGATTCAACCAGTCCATCCTAAAGGCGATCAGTCCTGGGTGTTCATTGGAAGGGCTGATGTTGAAGCTGAAACTCCAATACTTTGGCCACCTGATGCGAAGAGCTGACTCATTGGAAAAGACCATGATGCTGGGAAAGATTGAGGGCAGGAGGAGAAGGGGATGACAGAGGATGAGATGGTTGGATGGCATCACCGACTCAATGGACATGAGTTTGTGGAGGCTCCAGGAGTTTGTGATGGACATGGAGGCCTGGTGTGCTGCAGATCAGGGAGTCACAAAGAGTTGGACACGACTGAGCAACTGAACTAAGACTAAGATTAAGATAGTTACGAATATTAGGTTGGTTATAGGTGGCAGTTGAAAATGTAGAAATAATAAAGGAAGTAAAAAAGATGTGATGGGAAGAGAACAGAGTTTGGAAAACTACTGAGCCCCTAAATAGAAAGGATGGTCAGTATAAGGGGACTCCATGAGAGAAATAGGGATGGTGTGTGGTCTGCAAAGAGGAAGACTTCAGAAAGTTATATTAATAGCCTGATGGCCAATGAAGAATTCTTCCTTCCAGACCTCAGCTTAACAAATTCTGGGAAATGTTTCATACCACCTTTTCTAATTGGATGACTACAAAGATAGGGACACTTTCTGAGAATGTGTAAGTAATGAATTAGTTATTCCTCTGATTATCTCTTTTTCAACTAAGGGTAGCCATTTTCAGACATAGTTTTATTGCTTACTGTTGTTCAGTTGCTAAGTTATGTCAGACTCTGTGACACCATGGACTGCAGCATGCCAAGCTTCCCTGTCCTTCACCCTCTCCCAGAGTTTGCGCAAACTCATATCCTTTGAGTAGGTGATGCCATTCAACCATCTCATCTTGTGTCACCCCCTTCTCCTCTAGCCCTCCATCTTTCCCAGCATCAAAGTCTTTTCCAATGAGTTGGTTCTTAGCACCAGTAGCAAAAGTATGTGTAGCTTCAGCTTGAGCATCAGTCCTTCAGGTGAATATTCAGGATTGATTTCCTATAGGATTGACGGGCTTGATCTCCTTTCTGTCCCAGGGATTCTCAAGAGTTTTATCCAACACCACAATTTAAAAGCATCAATTCTTCAGCCCTCAACTCACACATACTACTGGAAAAGTCATAGCTTGATTATATAGATCTTTGTTGGCAAAGTGATGTTCTGCTTTTTAGTACACTGTCTAGGTTTATCATAGCTTTCTTTCAAGGAGCAAGCGTCCTTTAATTTTTTGGCTTCATATTCCTATAGAAGGCTGCATATTTTACTGGTTGTATTTACTGAACACTTGGAAACTCCTTTGGCTTCCCAAGAATGAAAGTTACCATTTTGGTGGAGTCAAACTAATTTCTGGCTTCTATAAAAGACACACCGCAGTTCTAAGTGCACATGAAATGTGCAGCAATGAAAATGCTGTTAGTTATTCACATTTTTTCCACATGGGGCATGCAACAGCTGGGATACATAGGTTGAATTGCCTCCCACATGGCCTGTCAGATAGCTTGTTGGACTTAGTGTTCCCAACTCTGGTGGGATGAATGAGTTCAATCCTTGACTTTGGAAGGACTATGTCTTAGTTCATTCATGCTGCTATAACAAAATACCACAGACTGGGTAGCTTATAAATAACAGAAATTTATTTCTCACAGTTTTGGAGTCTAGAAATCTGAGATCAGGTGCTAGTGGGGTCAAGTGAGGGCCCTCTTCAAAGCTATAGAGTTCTTATTGTATCCTCGCATGGCAGAAAGGGCCAGGGAGCTCTGTACGGTCTCTTTCCTAGGAGCATTAAGCCCCTGTCATTCCTCTCACTATGGCTGCCCCCTCATGACCTAGTAACACCCTACACCTAATTCCATGACATTGGGCAATAAGATTTCATTACATGAATTTCATGGGGAATAAGCATTCAGATGATAGCAGGCTGCTTGAGAAAAGTCAGTTTGACTGGTTCTATTTCTGCACCACTAATGAGTGTTGTATCAAGGATTCAGTTTTGATGAGAGCATATTAACAGGCTCTTGTGGACTGTCTTGTGTTCCTACAAATTCCTATGTTGAAGCTCCAAGTTCCAACACAATGGTAATTAGAGTGAGAGAAGTGCCTCACAATGGGATTAGCGGCCTTTTTAAGAACTACCAGAGTATTCTCTCTCTCTCTTCTCTCTGCCATGTGAAAACACAGTAAGAAAATAATCATCTGAAGCGTAGAAGAGAGCTCTCATCAGAAACCAACTATGCAGGCTAAAAACAATTTTTTTTTTAGAGCATATGGATGGGACATAATATTTGTAGGGGAAATAATGAATCCAAACCTTAAGGCTTTATTTAAGGATGTCTTTCTTTTATGAAGTCTCCACATGGGAAAAGCACTTAAGATACTTACACTGTCAAGAAGTCACTGGGTTATCTGGCTCCAATGGTAAAAATTGTGCCACATCTTGGTGGAATGCTTCCTCTGCAGCCAGAGGGTTTGAGTTCTTCTCAAAAGATACTGTAGGCATCTTAGTTCACATAAAGAACCAAGGAAAATACCCAAGTGGGGCAAAAACTGTCTAAATATCTAAGAATTAAACAAAATTATGGCCTTCTTTTTTGGTCAAGGGGAACTGAAAAGACAATAGCCTTTCTTTGACTGATGCAGAGATTGAGTATTGTGAATCTGCTCATAAAGCCCCAAGAACCTTTACTTGGTGAGCAGGTCCATGAATTTTATTCTGGGTATTTCTGTTTTTAAATTACTCAAACTAAGTACTCAGTATTAAAATAACAGAATATTCTCAATAAAATACATAGTCATACAAATATTGAGAATTAGTTATAAAAATAGCATAATGTAGTTCCAGAAAAGGTAACTATATTTAGTTCTGGTTTAAAGTGTGTAATATAAAGGCAATATACTATTTCAGAAAGGGGTATTCTTCTAATTAAATAAGTTAACCCGTTTTCAACCTAGCTCTCTCTGGATCCCAGCTCAGAACCTTCCTTATGTGAAACAGCCTCATTGTTCAAAAGCAAAAACAAAAAGCAGGAGGGCAGTGGGATAAGGTGGGATTGGAGGAAGAAAATGGGAAAGATCGAATAAAAGGGGAGCTTCAAAAGGCAGTTAAGGAAAAGGGAGTGAAAAACAGATTATAAAGACCCAACTGAGAGATAAGAAAGTAAACAGAAGAGGGAGCTTGAGCAAAGAAGAACCCAAGTGTCATATACCTGCAAAGAAATGCATCTTCCAAAATCCTTAGTGGTGAAAAGAAATGTGTTAGGTAAAACATCTAAAGGAGCAAATGGAAAGAATTACTTTAAGGGGGAAGAAGGTAACAGGTTAGTTAAAAATAGAACTAAAACCTATTAGGAGACAAAGAGAGAAAGCAAGCAATTAAACCAAACAACTGAAAGATAAATCAGACTCAAAGGAAGTAAATTATAGAAGCAAATTAAAAAAATAAAATAAAATGACTTCTGTATTTCAAACCAACCCCAAACCATGTGTAACCAATACACACACACACGCACACACACACGCCTACACTCTCTCATTCTACAATTAGCCAAAATGTGATTTCAGAAGTTATTATAAAATGATTTGAAATTTTATTATGAGTTCCAAGCAGTCAGAGATTCATATAAAATGTTTAAATGATAAAGAAGAAACCTGTGTTTTCTAGCTAGAACCAACTCTTTTGATATGTGTAATAAATCCAGTAAGTAAGGGCATATCTCTTATTTAATATCATCAAAATGGTCATTTTAAGGTCATAAAGTAATAATACTACATACCCAGACAAAAAAAGAATATGTTTGTGCACATTTTATAAGGTACTGGCCAGCTTTATTCATTTACTTTGGATCTATAAATGCTAAATTCATCTGACTTGGCAATGAGGGCTACACTGGCTTTAATTTACTTCATAAGACTCTTCCCAACTTTGTGAATTTTGCTATGTGTTTATGCACATAAAAACCCTTTCATGGACTGAAAATGTCTCTTAAACGAATATAAGACTCACTGAGAGGTTTATGGACATTGTATTAAATTATACACCGCATTTTAAAAATATTAATCCAGGTTCTTTAGATGCTCAATGTTATAAGGGTTAACATGACACTTCACATGCTGAGTACTACAAATGGAAATATACAGTGTCTTTTTTTGCCCCCCACTATACTTTGAATATTTACTATGTTCCTGACATTAAACACTTTATCTTTCAAAGGCTAAAAATGTTCATCTGTTTTACTTGTTTACTCTCAAAATTTAGATTTGCATGTTGAAAAAGTAGGTAATAATTTCTTAGAACTAGAAATAAAATCCAGAATCTTCCCTTTCTTAGCATGTGTCTTGCATTCAAAATCCAATAGTAAATATTTGAGCACCTTCTATGTTTTATATACTGTTAGGTATAAAGAATATGAAGTTGAACAAGGGACACATGCTTCTTTCACAAAGATTTCAGCATAGTTGAATGTAGCATAATTAATAACATCACATTTCATGAGTACATAAATTAAAGGAAGTATAAGGTTCAATGCAAGTTCAAGTCAGGGACATCTAAGTTAGACTTAGAAAGTCAGAAAAGTTTCCCAAAAATTAGTGACCTCAAAGTTGAAACATTCAAAGTGGATAGATATTAGCCAGATGAAGAATATAAAGTGAGATTGCTTATACAGACATATCCTGGGAGTGCAAGGAAACATAATAATTCATTATGATTGCATCACAGATGGAAAGTGATGAGAGAGGAATCTGGAAAGGCAAGCAAATACCAGATTTCAAAGAATCTAGTAAAGTATTCTTAGGACTTTGAACCAAAGAGCAATAGGTGTCTCTCAATCAAACAGGTCTGATTTGATGGGTTTTTGACAGCTATCTCACATGAGGATGTGGGCTTAAAATGGACCCTGCTTGTTTTAAAGCTCTGATATTTGCCCCTTGAAAGTCTTAATTATTTTAAACAAGATTCCCTGCTTTTACTTTTTTTTTTCCTTTTTTTACTCTCTTCCACAAATTATACAGCTCATCCTACAATTGGAATTATAAATGGCTACATGTAATTAAAAAAACAAATATGTGAATAAATAAGATTAAATTCTGTTTCTCTCACATGAAAAAGATTGAGAGTAAGGCCAGAACTGGTCTGACCAATCCATAGACATCAAGGACTCATGTTGCCTTTCTGTAGCCCCATCTAAAATCTTTAGTATATTACATGGCTTGTAACCTCATAGCCTCAAGTCCAAAATAACTGGTTAAGTTCCAATATCATAACTATCTTATAGGCACAAAAAGGAAGAAAAGCAAAAGTGCACACCTCCTTTCTGAGTCTATATTCTTTAAGGAGGCTTCCTGAATACATTTGTGGTTTTGCATTTAAGAAAGAAGAAGGAAAAGCATATAATCTGGCCAGTTAAGGAACTCTTATACAGAAAGCCATAGAATGCATTCAGAAGGGGAATGCCAATGTCAGAGTATGCTGGCAGAAGTGTGGAGGAAGTTGAAATCAGAGACAAAAATGCTAGGTCGATAATGTAATCTTGCCTGGAGTTGATGGTGGACCCAAAGAAAGTTGGCAGTAAGGGTAGAAAGAAGTGACAAGTTCACCAACCAGCTAGGACTAGAATGCACAAGATTTGGTGATTGAAAGTGTGGAGCAAAGAGAAGGAAAGAATTGAGTTAAAGCTCAGGTTCTTTTGGGGGTAGTTCTAGTGCTATTCAGAGAAACAGAGAACAAAGCAGGTTAGGGGAGCAGGTCAATATTTAAGAAGTGTGGTAATACTAAATTGACAATATTTGAGATTTGGTTGTATCTGTGGGCCTGGAGCTCAGGACAAAATAGAAGCTGGAGACATATTTAAGGCATCAGTATAGGAATGGTACTGAAATGGGAGTGGTTAGTTTTGTTCCCTCAGGGAGATCTAGCCTTAAGAAGAAGACGTAGCCTAAAGAAGGAAAATACAACAGATACAGTCATAATTTCACTGAAAGTATTTGATATATCTTATAAGAAAACAGGTATTAATTTTAATTGACCTGAAAGAAAAGACCTTATCATATCCATAGTTGAAAAAGGAATCAGTCACAGTAAATAAGTATTTTTAATCCAGTGCCATCATTGCACAGAGGGTGAAATCAACTGCCATGCAGAGTCCACCTGCATGTCATTTCCTCTATCTGGAAGGTCACTGCTTCAACTCCTGGATAACTCCTATTGCCATCATACTTCAAAAACTAATTTATATGTGACAGATGATGTGCAAGGCACACAGATTACTGTGGAGAGCAAGACAGACAAGGTCCTGTCTTTATGGACTTCACAGAAGAAAACTGTTTTTGAAAAAGTCATTATTACTGTGTCATGTGACTAAAGGGGAAAGGCATGGCCTTCTCTAATCCCTGTGAAGAGAAAGAGATAATGCCTCTTCCCTTGAGTTACCTCTCTGCCATGTCCCATTATAATAATAACATTGGGCTATATGCATTTTTTTTAGCAAATACTTCATTTATTTAAATTAAAAAAAAACACCTTTTACAATAATGTGTTGATTTATGCTATGCATTCATATGTGCTAAGTTGCTTCAGTTGTCTCCATCTCTGTGCAACTCTATGGACTGTAGCCTGCCAATCTCCTCTGTCCATGGGATTCTCCAAGCAAGAATACTGGAATGGATTGCCATGCTCTCCTTCATGTTTTCTGCTGTACAACAACACAAATCAATCATCAATATACATACATCTCCTCCCTTCCTAGCCTCCCTCCCCTCCCCATTATCCCATCCCTCCAGATCATGACAGATCCCCAGACTGGGCTCCCTGTGCTACATAACAACTTCTTATCAGCTATCCGTCTTACACCTGATACTGTTGATGCTACTTTCTCCATTCATCCCACTCTGTCTCTCCTCCACTGTGTCCACAAGTCCATTCTCTACATTTGTGTCTCCATTCCTTCCTTGCAAATAGGTTCATGAATATCATTTTCTAGATTCCATTTGGGGGAAGGCAATGGCACCCCACCCCAGTACTCTTGCCTGGAAAATCCAATGGTGGGCTGCAGTCCATGGGGTCGCTAACAGTTGGACAGACTGAGCGACTTCACTTTCACTTTTCTCTTTCATGCCTTGGAGAAGGAAATGGCAACCCACTCCAGTATTCTTGCCTGGAGAATCCCAGGGATAGGGGAGCCTGGTGGGCTGCCGTCTATGGGGTCACACAGAGTCGGACACGACTGAAGTGACTTAGCAGCAGCAGTATTCCATTGTATATATGTACCACATCTTCTTTATTCATTGATATGTGGTCAATGGACATCTAGGTTGCTTCCATGTCCTGGCGATTGTATATAGTGCTACTGTGAGCATTAGGAAAACAAATAGCTCAATCAAAAAGTTAGCATTTCTCCAAAAAACACATACAGATAGCCAATAAACACATAAAAGATGCTCAACATCACTAATTATTAGAGAAATGCCAATCAAAACTACAATGAGGTATCACTTCACACCAGAAATAACGCCCATCATCCAAAAATCTACAAATAATAAATACTGGAGAGGATGTGGAAAAAAGTGAACCCTCCTACACTGTTGGTGATACAGCCATTGTGGAAAACACTATGGAGAGTCCTTAAGAAACTAGGAATAAATCTACCACATGACCCAGAAATCCCACTATTGTACATATACCCAGAGAAAAACATAATCAAAAAAGACACATGCACTCCAATATTCACAGTAGCATTGTATGCATATTTATTTGCATGTTTTTGTATTTTGTGTACACATCCAGATTGAGGCTCCCAGAGCATAAATCATAGTATTATGCTTCCTGTGTTCAAAATATCTCACTCATAGTCAAAGCCAAAAATGACCTATTGCACCTGTCTCTTGTTTACCACTCTGACTTCTTCTATTTCTCTCTCCTTTGTTCAAACTAATCTGTTTACACTGGTCTCTTGCCCTAAACACATACCAAGAGCCTGCATTGAACTACCTTAACCTCTTTCAAACTGCTAACCTCTCTCTGCTTAGAACATTCTTTCTTCAGATACCTGATTAATTTATGCCCTCACTTCCTTCAGATCTTTTCAAAGTCTTAACCTTAACATAGACTTCCTGACTAGCCTATCTAATACTGTGCACTCTCTTTCTCTCTGCATTCTAAAACCTTTTAATCAATTTTATGTAATAAACTGCACACATTACTTATTGTTGCTGTTGATTCTCACTTGTTTACCTCTCTACCCACTAAAAAATGAGTCTCATAGGGAAAGAAAATATGCCGCTTCAGTCATCATTGTATTTTAGTACCTAAACTAATGGCCAGCACCTAATAATTAGGTACTCAAAAAATACATATTGTATGACAGGGGTTTTTCCAAATACACTGAAAGTTCCTTGAGAATAGATACCATATGTACTTGTCTTTGTGTCCAGAGCATCCACCGCAAATCCTAGTATATATGAGCCTTTCAAAATAATGATTGAGGAATTAATGAATGATGATAGCTTTAACCCAGAGTAGTTTTTTAGATAGTTGGAATATATGAACACTTCATTTGACATTTTATAAAATGTCACTACTCAGGATGAGAAAAATGTCAGGGTTCTCATTTGTATATCATCAAAATATGAGAAAATAAATTTCCTTAAGATATGATGACATTGCTTCAATTAAGGCAGTCTGAGTATTGAAAAGGGATAGCAACTAAATCTATAAAAGATTAAAATGTAAATAAAAGTATATTATAGTACCAGTGCTATACATTAGATCCCCAGAATTTATTCATCTGTAACTGGAAGTTTGTACCCTTTGATCAATATCTCATCATCTCTGCCACCCACCTGGCCCTGGCAACCACAGTTTTAGTCTCTGTTTCTATGAGTTTGGCTTTTTTTTAGTTCTCACATACATAAGTGAGATTTCCAGTATTAATCTCTCTCCGTCTGACTTATTTCACTTAGCATAATGTCTTAAAGGGCCATTCATTACAAATAACAGGATATTCTTCTAACTTATGGTTGAATAATATTCCATCATGTGTATGTATATGTGTATAAAATCTCCATTCATCTGTAGGCAAACACATAAGTTTGTTTTGTTTTGTTTTGTTTTCCCCCATATCTTGTCTATTATAAATAATGCTGCAATGAACATGGGAGTGCTCTTCGAGATCCTGATTTCATTTCCTTTGGATATATACCCAGAGGTGGGACTGCTGGATAAATGATAGTTCTGTTTTTAATTTTTGAGGAGCCCCTATGCTGATTTCCTTTGTCAAAATACCAATACATTCCCACCACAGTGCACAAAGTTTCCCTTTTCTCCACATGCTCACCAACACTTGCTAACTATTGCCTTTTTGTTAAAAGTCATTCTGACAGGTATTAAATGATAGCTCATTGTGGTTTTGATTTGCATTTTATGGCAGAAAGTGAAAAGGGACTAAAAAGCCTCTTGAATGAAAGTGAAAGTGGAGAGTGAAAAAGTTGGCTTAAAGCTCAACATCATGGCAATGGTCCCATTACTTTATGGCAAATAGATGGGGAAACAGTGCAAAAGTGTCCGACTTTATATTTTGGGGTTCCAAAATCACTGCAGATGGTGACTGCAGACATGAAATTAGAAGACGCTTACTCCTTAGAAGGAAAGTTATGACCAACCTGGATAGCATATTCAAAAGCAGAGACATTACTTTGCCAACAAAGGTCCATCTAGTTAAGGCTATGGTTTTTCCAGTGGCCATGTATGGATGTGAGAGTTAGACTGTGAAGAAAACTGAGCGCCGAAGAATTGGTGCTTTTGAACTGTGGTGTTGGAGAAGACTCTTGAGAGTCTCTTAGACTGCAAGGAGATCCAACCAGTCCATTCTAAAGACAATCATTGGAAGGACTGGTGCTAAAGCTGAAACNCTAGTCAAGGCTCTGGTTTTTCCTGTGGTCATGTATGGATGTGAGAGTTGGACTGTGAAGAAGGCTGAGCACCGAAGAATTGATGCTTTTGAACTGTGGAGATGGAGAAGACTCCTGCGAGACTCTTGGACTGCAAGGAGATCCAACCAGTCCATTCTAAAGGAGATCAGTGTGTGTGATCTTTGGAAGGACTGGTGCTAAAGCTGAAACTCCAGTACTTTGGCCACCTCATGTGAAGAGTTGACTCATTGGAAAAGACTCTGATGCTGGGAAGGATTGGGGGAAGGAGCAGAAGGGGACGACAGAGGATGAGATGGCTGGATGGTATCACGGACTCAATGGACGTGAGTCTGAATGAACTCCAGGAGTTGGTGATGGACAGGGAGGCCTGGCGTGCTGCAATTCATGGGGTCACAAAGAGTTGGACACAACTAAGCTACTGAACCGAACTGAACTGAATGCTCCCAACATAGGAGCACCTCAGTACATAAGACAAACACTAACAGACATAAAAGGAGAAATTGACAGGAACACAATAATAGTAGGAGACTTTAGCATCCCACTCTTGCCAAAGGACACATCATCAAAACAGAAAATTAATAAGGAAACACAAATCTTAAATGATACATTAGATGACATGGATCTCATTGATAACTTCAGGACATTCCATTCAAATGTAGAAGAATACACCTTCTTCTCAAATGCACATGGAGCATTCTCTAGGATAAAACATATCTTGGGTCACAAATCAAACCTTAGTAAATTTAAGAAAATTGAAATCATGTTAAGCATCATCTCTGACCACAATACTATGAGACTAGATATCAACAACAAGAAAAAAAGACTGTAAGAAACACAAACACATGGAGATTAAACAACACATTTCTAAATAAACAACATGCTACTGAATACATAAAAAGGGAAATTTTAAATAAAAATCTAGAAACAAATGACAATGAAAACACAACAACCCAAAACCTATGGGATACAGATAAAGCAGTTCTAAGAGGGACGTTTATAAGAATACAATCTTACCTCAAGAAATAAAAGAAAACAAACAAAACTACAGCAAAAGCATCAAATAGACAACTTAGCTTTCCACCTAAAACAATTGGAAAGAGAAGAACACAAATACACCAATTAAGTAGAATGGAAAAAATCATAAAGATCCGAGAAGAAATAAATGGAAAAAAAAATAATAGTAAAGATTAATAAAATAAAAGCTATTTCTTTGACAAGATAAACAAAATTGACAAACCTTTAGCCAGATTCATCTAGGAAAAAAGAGAAAAGAATCAAATAAACAAAATTAGAAATGAAAAAGGAGAGGTTACAACAGACAATGCAGAAATGCAAAGAATTATGAGAGACTATTATGAACAACTATATGGCAATAAAATAGATAACCTGGAAGAAATGAACAGATTCTTAGAAAACTTCAATCTTCCAAGACTGAGCCAGGAAGAAATAGAAATTATGAACAACCCAATTACAAGCACTGGATTGAAGCTGTGATCAAAAAATCTACCAAAAAACAAAAGACCAGGAGCAGATGGCTTCACAGGAGAATTCTATGAAACATTTAGAGAAGAGTTAATCCCTATTCTTCTAAAACTCTCAAAAAATTGCAGAGGAAGGAACACTTCCAAAATCATCGTATGGGGCCACCATCACCCTGCTATGAAAAACAGATAAAAACAACACAAAAAAAGAAAACTACAGACCAATATCACTGATGAACATAGATGCAAAAATCCACCACAAACAAACAGAATTCAGCAATACATCAAAAACTCATATACCATGATCAAGCTGGGTTTATTCCAGACATGCAAGGATTCTTCAATATATGCAAGTCAATCAATGTGATACACCATATTAACAAACTGAAAGATAAAAACCATATGATAATCTCAACAGATGCAGGAAAAGCCTTTGACAAAATTCAGCACCGATTTATGATTAAAACCATTCAAAAACTGGGCAAAGAAGAAACCTACCTCAACTTAGTTAATGCTGTATATGATAAGCCTATGGCAAACATTATTCTCAATGGTGAAAACTGAAAGCATTCCCTCTAAGAACAGGAACAAGAGAAGGGTGTCAACTTTCACCACTATTGTTTAACGTAGTTCTGGAAGTCCTAGCTGCAGAAATCAGAGAAGAAAAAGAAATAAAAAGAATCCAGATCAGAATAGAAGAAGTAAAGCTCTCCCTGTTTGCAGATGACATGATACTGTACATAGAAAACCCTAAAGAGAGTACCAGAAAATCACTAGCGCTAATCAGTAAACTTAGCAAAGATGCTAGAAACAAAATCACTGCACAGAAATCACTTGCATTTCTGTATACTAACAATGAAAAATCAGAAAGAGAAAGTAAGGAATAATCCCATTCACCATTACAACAAAAATAATTAAATATCTAGGAATAAAATTACCTAAGGAGACAAAATAACTGTACAGAGAAAATTATAAGACACTAATGAAAGAAATCAAAGATGATATAAACAGATGGAGAAATATTCCATGCTCCTCAGTTGGTAAAACCAATATTGTAAAAATGACTACACTACCAAATGCAATCCACAGATTCAATGTGATCCCTATCAAATTACCAATGGCATTTTTTCACAGAACTAGAACAGAAAATTTCACAGTTCATCTGGAAATACAAAAGATCCTGAATAGTCAAAGCAGTCTTGAGAAAGAAGAATGGAGCTGGAGGAATCAAACTTCCTGACTTCAGATTACCCTACAAAGTTACAGTCATCAAGACAGTATGGCACTGGCAAAAAAAGAAAAAAAAAAAAAAAGGACATATAAACCAATGGTACAAGATTGAAAGTCTGAAAATAAACCCATGCCCCTATGTTTTACCGTATTTTTGACAAAGGATGCAAGAATATACAATGGAGCAAAGACAGCCTCTTCAATAAATGGTGCTGGGAAAACTGGACAGCTACATTTAAAAGAATGAAATTAGAACACTTCTTAACACCATACACAAAGATAAATTTTAAACGGATTAAAGACCTAAATTTAAGACCAGAAACTATAAAACTCTTAGAGGAAAATATAGGCAGAACACTCGCTGACATAAATCAAAGTAAGATCCTCTATGATCCACCTCCTAGAGTAATGGAAATAAAAACAAAAGTAAACAAGTGAGACCTATTAAACTTAAATCTTTCGCACAGCAAAGGAAACTATAGGCAAAGTTAAAGGACAACCCTCAGAACAGGAGAAAATTATAGCAAATGAAACAATTTTTAAAATGATTTTTCTGATGATAATAAATGTGATTTAGTAAATATTGTAAAAACATTTTTAAAAAAGAAAGAAACAACTGACAAAGGATTAATTTCCAAAATATACAAGCAGCTCATATACCTCAATGCCAGAAAAACAAACAACCCAATCAAAAAATGGGAAAAAGACCTAAATGGACATTTCTCCAAAGAAGACATACAGATGACTAACAAACACATGAAGAGATGCTAAACATCACTCACTATTAGAGAAATGCAAATCAAAACTACAATGAGATTACCACCTCACACCAGTCAGAATGGCCATTGTCAAAAAGTCTACAAAAAATAAACGCTGGAAAGGGTGTGGAGAAAAGGGAACACTCTTGCACTGTTGGTGGGAATGTAAATTGATACAGCTACTATGGAAGACTGTATGGGGATTCCTTAAAAAACTAAGAATAAAACCACCATATGACCCAGCAATCCCACTCCTAGGTATATACCCTGAGGAAACCAAAATTGAAAGAGACACATGTATCCCATTGTTAATTGCAGCACTGTTTACAATAGGTAGAACATGGAAGTGACCTAGATGTCCATCTACAGATGAATGGATAAAGAAGCTGTGGTGTATATACACAACTGAATATTACTCAGCCATAAAAAGGAACACCTTTGAGTCAGTTCTAATGAGGTGGATGAACCTAGAACCTATTATGCAGAGTGAAGTGAGTCAGAAGAGAAAGAAATACCATATTCTAACACATATATACGGAATCTAGAAAAATAGTACTGAAGAATTTATTTACAGGGCAAAAGTGGAAAAACAGACATAGAGAATAGATTTATGGACATGGGGAGAGGGAAAGAGAGGGTGAGATATATGGAAAGAGTAACATGTAAAGTTATATCGCCATAGGTAAAATAGATCACCAACAGGAATTTACTGTATGGCTCAGGAAACTAAAACATGGGCTTTGTGTCAACCTAGAGGGGTGGGTGGAGAAGGCAATGGCAACCCACTCCAGTGTTCTTGCCTGGAGAATCCCAGGGACGGGGGAGTCTGGTGGGCTGCAGTCTATGGGGTCGCACAGAGTCGGACACGTCTGAAGTGACTTAGCAGCAGCAGCAGCAGCAGAGAGGTGGGATGGGGAGGGAGATAGGAGAAAGGTTCCAAAGGGAGGAGATATATGTACACCTATGGCTGATTTCATATTAAGGTTTAACAGAAAACAGCAAAATTCTGTAAAGCATTTATCCTTCATTAAAATATAAATTAAAAAAAAGATGAGAAGAGACAAAAGGGAAAAAGGAAGAGTGCGAACTAATAATAATGAATGGTATCTCACATTCTCTCTTTTTATTAAGACAGGGAAAGTATTGCAATCTAGAAACATTTTGCAATATTTATGACAATAGTGCTGTGTCCCAGGCATCTGTTATATGCTAGAACACTAGTAATCAGTAAGGAAAACTGAGTCATGTATGTACATCACCTTACTAAAGAACTCTTTGTCCACAATATTATAGCTATTGTGACTATGAGTATATTTACACTCAGGAATTAACACTGGGTACTTTGACCTTTTCAGACTTTTTTGAGAGGGCCACAGTCTTTTTTATTTCTTTTGTTTTTCCTTCTTTCTTGATAGGTACATGATATTAAATACCTCATCTGTCTTTCACATTACCCAAGGGGCTGTTTTATTTTTGCATGATATGAGTTACCTTTTTATAGCCCCCAATATTAGAATCTTTCCTGTGTATTATTCAATTGCAAAACATATAATGTAATTTTGTGATATATCAAGATCCTCTTCCTGGCCTCAATTTCTATGAATCAGGAGGGGATAAGCTTTTCTACAATTGCCAAAAACCTAAACAGTGTAATGTCTTAATATAACAAAGGTTACATCTAGCTCATGCTGCATGTGTATCAGGTTGTAAGAAGGATGTGTTTATTTTAGTCACTTAAAATACCAAGTTGATAGAGTTTGTGTCTCAACACAGTTTTACTGTTCAGAGAATGGGGAAAATATATCATGAAAAACCACACATTGACTCTTAACTCTCGTGCCTGGAAGTGACACTTGTAACTTGAATTTATATTTCATTGTTCAAATCAAGTTATATTTCCATCTGAGAGTTCAAAAGCATGGAATATATAATCTCACTTCAGGAAGAACCTCAAACACCTTTTTGAAAATTAATAGTCTGTCCCACCTAACTCTTTTACACAGTAAGCCCATCTTGTTTACTTTAAGGTATCTCCAATTACTTGCTCCATTCATGATTTTCATTTTTTTAAACAATGTTCATACATATATTTATTTATGGCTTCATCTGTGCCACAAGATAAATTATAATGGTTTTGCAAAGACCACAGTTCATCTGCATACAAGGCAAAGTGTCTCTTCCATTTGGTTTTGGAATATGTGTAAATCTCCTGTATGGTACTCTGTGGGTTGTCTTTTCATTTTATTTATGGTTTCCTGGGCTTCCCTGGTAGCTCAGAGGTTAAAGCATCTGCCTGCAATGTGGGAGACCTGGGTTCGATCCCTGGGTCGGGAAGATCCCCTGGAGAAGGAAATGGCAACCCACTCCAGTATTCTTGCCTGGAGAATCCCATGGATGGAGAAGTCTGGTGGGCTACAGTCCACGGGGTCGCAAAGAGTCGGACACGATTGAGTGACTTCACTTTCACACTTTGCTGAGTAAAACTCTTATTTTATTTTATTTTCATTACTCTAGGAGACAGGTAGAAAAACATATTGCTGGAATTTATCTCAAAGAGTGTTCTGCCTATATTTTCCTCTAAGAATTTTATAGCATCTGGTCTTACATTTAGGTCTTTAATTCCTTTTGAATTTAGTTTTGTGTGTAATGTTAAAGAATGTCCTAATTTCATTATCATACATGTCCAGTTTTCCCATCACCATTTGTTGAAAAGACTGTCTAATCTCTATCGTATAGTCTTGCTTCCTTTGTTGTAGACCAATTGATCATATTGTGCATTTATTTCTGTTTTACTATCCTGTTCCATTGAACTCTCTGGTTTTGTTCCATTACATACTGTTCTGATGACTATAGCTTTGTAGTATAGTCTGAATTCAGGGAACCTGAATACTCCAGCTCCATTTTTCTTTCTCAAGATTGCATTGGCTATTTGGAGTTGTTTGTATTTTTATACAAATTATAAAATTTTTTTGTTTTAACCCTGTGGGAAAAAAATGTCATGATGATTTGATAGTGATTGCATTGAATCTGTAGATTGCCTTGAGAAGTATAGACTTATGACAATATTGATTGCTCCAATCCAAGAACATGGTATATCTTTCCCTATATGTCATCGTTGATTTCTTTCACCTTAGTTTTCAGAGAACAGATTTTTTTCTCTTTTAGGTAGTTTTATTCCTATGTATTTTATTCTTTCAATGTGCTGGTAAATGAGATTGTTTCTTTAATTTTTCTTTTTGTGTTTTGTTAGTGTATAGAAATGAAACAAATTTCTGTATATTAATTTTATATCCTGCAACTTCACCTAATTCATTGATAAAATGTAGTAGTTTTCTGGTAGCTACTTTAGGATTTTCTTTTTTTAATGTATAGTGTCTACAGTGACAGTTTTACTTCTTTTTCAAGTTGGAATCCTTTTATTTTTCTTCTCTGATTCCTGTGGAACGGAACTTCCAAAATCATGTTGAATAAAAGTGACTAGAGTGTACATCTTGTCTCATTCCTGTTCTTAAAGGAGATAATTACAGCTTTTTACCTTGAGTATAATGTTAGTTGTAGTTTTGTCATATATGGGCTTTATTGTGTTGAGGTATATTCCTCCTATGCCCACTCTCTGGAAATTTTTATCATAAATTGATATTGAATTTTATCATAAGCTTTTTAATGAATCTATTGAGATAAGATGATTATATGATTTTTATTCTTCAGGTTGATGATGTGGTGTATCACGCTGACTGATTTGTGCATGTTGAAAAATCTTTTCATCCCTATAGTTGTGTGTCATAATCTCTTAAGATCCTTGTATTTCTAAATTTATTGATTTGAGTCCTCTCTCTTTTTCCATGATCAGTTTGGCTAATGATTTATTCATTTTGCTTATCTTTTCAAAGAGTCAGTTTTTAGTTTCACTGATCTTTTCTGCTGTTTTCTTCATCTATATTTCATTCATTTTTCCTCTGATCTTTATGATTTCTTTCCTTTCCTAACTTTGGGTTTTGTTTCTTCTTTTTCTGGTTGCTTTAGGTGTAATGTTAGACTCTTTGAGATTTTTTCTTGTTTCTGGAGGTAAGACTGTATTGCTATAAATTTCCCTCTTAGAACTGTTTTTGCTGCTTTCTATATGTTTTGGATCTTTGTGTTTTCATCATCATTTGTCTCTAGATATTTTTTTATTTCCTCTAATTTTTTAAGTGATCCACTGGTTATTTAGTAGCATATTGTTTAGTCTCCATGGTTTGTGTGTGTGTGTGTTCACAATTTTTTCATGTAGTTGATTTCACAGCATTGTTGGAAAAGATTATTGATATGATTTTTGTTCTCTTAAATTTACCAAGATTCACTTTGTGACTCAGCGTGAGGTTAATCCAAGGGAATATTCCTTGTGCACTTGAAAAGAATGTGCATTCTGCAGGTTTTGGATGATGGAATGATCATTTATTCTAACATGTTATTTAAGGCCTGTGTTTCCTTATTGATATTCTGTCTGAATGACCTGTCCATTGATGAAATAGGGTGTTAAAGTCCTCCACTATTATTGCATTACCTTCCGTTTCTCCTTTTATGGTTGTTAGTATTTCCTTTATATATTGAGGTGTCACTATGTTGGGTGCATATATATTTACATTGTTATATGTTCTTCTTGGATTGATTCCTTGATCATTATCTAGTGTCCTTCATTGTCATTTATAACCTTCTTTATTTTAATATGAGGATTGCAATTCCAGCTTTCTTTTGATTTCCATTCACATGGAATACCTTTTTCCACCTCCTCACTTTCAGTTGGTATGTCTCCCTAGATCTGAAGTGGGTTTCTTGTAAACAGCATATATATAGTCTTTGTTTTTTATTCCATTCAGCCAGTCTATATCTTTTGTTTGAAGCATTTAATCTGTTTATATTAAGGTAATTATTAATATGTATGTTCTTATTGTCATTTTGTTAATTTTTTAAATTTATTTTTGNGGAAAGACGCAGTCAGTCCGTCACTTGCGGGCCACCCGCCGCCCGTTACGGGCAGGGCGTGTCATCCTGAGTGCCACTTGTGGTGACACTTGAGGCTCTTTGCGACGGTACCCTAAACAGAGGTGGATCTCTCTGGCCACGTTTCCGGCTCCTGATGTTTCTTTTTCTATCAGCACCCACCTAAATGAAGGGGAGGGGTGGGCCCGGACAGATGGTTTGAAAGAGCCTTTACTAAAGCTTCCCTGGTGGCTCAGACGATAAAGCGTCTGCCTGCAATGCGGGAGGCCCGGGTTCGATCCCTGGGTTGGAAAGATCCCCGGGAGAAGGAAATAGCAACCCACTCCAGTACTCTTGCCTGGAAAATCTCATGGACGGAGGAGCCTGGTGGGCTATACAGTCCATGGGGTCTCAAAGAGTCGGACACGACTGAGCGACTTCACTTTCTTTCAGACCCCAGTGGGCCAGGGTGCTGTTTTTTTTTTCCCCCCTTGGGAGAAGAGCTTTGATAATGAGTTCTGAGGCGTACTTGGTTTCTTTGTGATCTGAAGCAAGTGATTTTAGCGATTTCATAATGGAATAAGTGGAGATAATTTGGTTTAATATCTAGGGTCAGTTTGGAGGAAAAGTTATGACCAACCTAGATAGCATATTCAAAAGCAGAGCCATTACTTTGCCGACTAAGGTCCGTCTAGTCAAGGCTATGGTTTTTCCTGTGGTCATGTATGGATGTGAGAGTTGGACTGTGAAGAAGGCTGAGCGCCGAAGAATTGATGCTTTTGAACTATGGTGTTGGAGAAGACTCTTGAGAGTCCCNCGCTTACTCCTTGGAAGAAAAGTTATGACCAACCTGGATAGTATATTCAAAAGCAGAGACATTACTTTGCCGACTAAGGTCCGTCTAGTCAAGGCTATGGTTTTTCCTGTGGTCATGTATGGATGTGAGAGTTGGACTGTGAAGAAGGCTGAGCGCCGAAGAATTGATGCTTTTGAACTATGGTGTTGGAGAAGACTCTTGAGAGTCCCTTGGACTGCAAGGAGATCCAACCAGTCCATTCTAAAGGAGAACAGTCCTAGGTGTTCATTGGAAGGAATGATGCTAAAGCTGAAACTCCAGTACTTTGGCCACCTCATGTGAAGAGCTGACTCATTGGAAAAGACTCTGATGCTGGGAAGGATTGGGGGAAGGAGCAGAAGGGGACGACAGAGGATGAGATGGCTGGATGGTATCACGGACTCAATGGACGTGAGTCTGAATGAACTCCAGGAGTTGGTGATGGACAGGGAGGCCTGGCGTGCTGCAATTCATGGGGTCACAAAGAGTTGGACACAACTAAGCTACTGAACCGAACTGAACTGAATGCTCCCAACATAGGAGCACCTCAGTACATAAGACAAACACTAACAGACATAAAAGGAGAAATTGACAGGAACACAATAATAGTAGGAGACTTTAGCATCCCACTCTTGCCAAAGGACACATCATCAAAACAGAAAATTAATAAGGAAACACAAATCTTAAATGATACATTAGATGACATGGATCTCATTGATAACTTCAGGACATTCCATTCAAATGTAGAAGAATACACCTTCTTCTCAAATGCACATGGAGCATTCTCTAGGATAAAACATATCTTGGGTCACAAATCAAACCTTAGTAAATTTAAGAAAATTGAAATCATGTTAAGCATCATCTCTGACCACAATACTATGAGACTAGATATCAACAACAAGAAAAAAAGACTGTAAGAAACACAAACACATGGAGATTAAACAACACATTTCTAAATAAACAACATGCTACTGAATACATAAAAAGGGAAATTTTAAATAAAAATCTAGAAACAAATGACAATGAAAACACAACAACCCAAAACCTATGGGATACAGATAAAGCAGTTCTAAGAGGGACGTTTATAAGAATACAATCTTACCTCAAGAAATAAAAGAAAACAAACAAAACTACAGCAAAAGCATCAAATAGACAACTTAGCTTTCCACCTAAAACAATTGGAAAGAGAAGAACACAAATACACCAATTAAGTAGAATGGAAAAAATCATAAAGATCCGAGAAGAAATAAATGGAAAAAAAAATAATAGTAAAGATTAATAAAATAAAAGCTATTTCTTTGACAAGATAAACAAAATTGACAAACCTTTAGCCAGATTCATCTAGGAAAAAAGAGAAAAGAATCAAATAAACAAAATTAGAAATGAAAAAGGAGAGGTTACAACAGACAATGCAGAAATGCAAAGAATTATGAGAGACTATTATGAACAACTATATGGCAATAAAATAGATAACCTGGAAGAAATGAACAGATTCTTAGAAAACTTCAATCTTCCAAGACTGAGCCAGGAAGAAATAGAAATTATGAACAACCCAATTACAAGCACTGGATTGAAGCTGTGATCAAAAAATCTACCAAAAAACAAAAGACCAGGAGCAGATGGCTTCACAGGAGAATTCTATGAAACATTTAGAGAAGAGTTAATCCCTATTCTTCTAAAACTCTCAAAAAATTGCAGAGGAAGGAACACTTCCAAAATCATCGTATGGGGCCACCATCACCCTGCTATGAAAAACAGATAAAAACAACACAAAAAAAGAAAACTACAGACCAATATCACTGATGAACATAGATGCAAAAATCCACCACAAACAAACAGAATTCAGCAATACATCAAAAACTCATATACCATGATCAAGCTGGGTTTATTCCAGACATGCAAGGATTCTTCAATATATGCAAGTCAATCAATGTGATACACCATATTAACAAACTGAAAGATAAAAACCATATGATAATCTCAACAGATGCAGGAAAAGCCTTTGACAAAATTCAGCACCGATTTATGATTAAAACCATTCAAAAACTGGGCAAAGAAGAAACCTACCTCAACTTAGTTAATGCTGTATATGATAAGCCTATGGCAAACATTATTCTCAATGGTGAAAACTGAAAGCATTCCCTCTAAGAACAGGAACAAGAGAAGGGTGTCAACTTTCACCACTATTGTTTAACGTAGTTCTGGAAGTCCTAGCTGCAGAAATCAGAGAAGAAAAAGAAATAAAAAGAATCCAGATCAGAATAGAAGAAGTAAAGCTCTCCCTGTTTGCAGATGACATGATACTGTACATAGAAAACCCTAAAGAGAGTACCAGAAAATCACTAGCGCTAATCAGTAAACTTAGCAAAGATGCTAGAAACAAAATCACTGCACAGAAATCACTTGCATTTCTGTATACTAACAATGAAAAATCAGAAAGAGAAAGTAAGGAATAATCCCATTCACCATTACAACAAAAATAATTAAATATCTAGGAATAAAATTACCTAAGGAGACAAAATAACTGTACAGAGAAAATTATAAGACACTAATGAAAGAAATCAAAGATGATATAAACAGATGGAGAAATATTCCATGCTCCTCAGTTGGTAAAACCAATATTGTAAAAATGACTACACTACCAAATGCAATCCACAGATTCAATGTGATCCCTATCAAATTACCAATGGCATTTTTTCACAGAACTAGAACAGAAAATTTCACAGTTCATCTGGAAATACAAAAGATCCTGAATAGTCAAAGCAGTCTTGAGAAAGAAGAATGGAGCTGGAGGAATCAAACTTCCTGACTTCAGATTACCCTACAAAGTTACAGTCATCAAGACAGTATGGCACTGGCAAAAAAAGAAAAAAAAAAAAAAAGGACATATAAACCAATGGTACAAGATTGAAAGTCTGAAAATAAACCCATGCCCCTATGTTTTACCGTATTTTTGACAAAGGATGCAAGAATATACAATGGAGCAAAGACAGCCTCTTCAATAAATGGTGCTGGGAAAACTGGACAGCTACATTTAAAAGAATGAAATTAGAACACTTCTTAACACCATACACAAAGATAAATTTTAAACGGATTAAAGACCTAAATTTAAGACCAGAAACTATAAAACTCTTAGAGGAAAATATAGGCAGAACACTCGCTGACATAAATCAAAGTAAGATCCTCTATGATCCACCTCCTAGAGTAATGGAAATAAAAACAAAAGTAAACAAGTGAGACCTATTAAACTTAAATCTTTCGCACAGCAAAGGAAACTATAGGCAAAGTTAAAGGACAACCCTCAGAACAGGAGAAAATTATAGCAAATGAAACAATTTTTAAAATGATTTTTCTGATGATAATAAATGTGATTTAGTAAATATTGTAAAAACATTTTTAAAAAAGAAAGAAACAACTGACAAAGGATTAATTTCCAAAATATACAAGCAGCTCATATACCTCAATGCCAGAAAAACAAACAACCCAATCAAAAAATGGGAAAAAGACCTAAATGGACATTTCTCCAAAGAAGACATACAGATGACTAACAAACACATGAAGAGATGCTAAACATCACTCACTATTAGAGAAATGCAAATCAAAACTACAATGAGATTACCACCTCACACCAGTCAGAATGGCCATTGTCAAAAAGTCTACAAAAAATAAACGCTGGAAAGGGTGTGGAGAAAAGGGAACACTCTTGCACTGTTGGTGGGAATGTAAATTGATACAGCTACTATGGAAGACTGTATGGGGATTCCTTAAAAAACTAAGAATAAAACCACCATATGACCCAGCAATCCCACTCCTAGGTATATACCCTGAGGAAACCAAAATTGAAAGAGACACATGTATCCCATTGTTAATTGCAGCACTGTTTACAATAGGTAGAACATGGAAGTGACCTAGATGTCCATCTACAGATGAATGGATAAAGAAGCTGTGGTGTATATACACAACTGAATATTACTCAGCCATAAAAAGGAACACCTTTGAGTCAGTTCTAATGAGGTGGATGAACCTAGAACCTATTATGCAGAGTGAAGTGAGTCAGAAGAGAAAGAAATACCATATTCTAACACATATATACGGAATCTAGAAAAATAGTACTGAAGAATTTATTTACAGGGCAAAAGTGGAAAAACAGACATAGAGAATAGATTTATGGACATGGGGAGAGGGAAAGAGAGGGTGAGATATATGGAAAGAGTAACATGTAAAGTTATATCGCCATAGGTAAAATAGATCACCAACAGGAATTTACTGTATGGCTCAGGAAACTAAAACATGGGCTTTGTGTCAACCTAGAGGGGTGGGTGGAGAAGGCAATGGCAACCCACTCCAGTGTTCTTGCCTGGAGAATCCCAGGGACGGGGGAGTCTGGTGGGCTGCAGTCTATGGGGTCGCACAGAGTCGGACACGTCTGAAGTGACTTAGCAGCAGCAGCAGCAGCAGAGAGGTGGGATGGGGAGGGAGATAGGAGAAAGGTTCCAAAGGGAGGAGATATATGTACACCTATGGCTGATTTCATATTAAGGTTTAACAGAAAACAGCAAAATTCTGTAAAGCATTTATCCTTCATTAAAATATAAATTAAAAAAAAGATGAGAAGAGACAAAAGGGAAAAAGGAAGAGTGCGAACTAATAATAATGAATGGTATCTCACATTCTCTCTTTTTATTAAGACAGGGAAAGTATTGCAATCTAGAAACATTTTGCAATATTTATGACAATAGTGCTGTGTCCCAGGCATCTGTTATATGCTAGAACACTAGTAATCAGTAAGGAAAACTGAGTCATGTATGTACATCACCTTACTAAAGAACTCTTTGTCCACAATATTATAGCTATTGTGACTATGAGTATATTTACACTCAGGAATTAACACTGGGTACTTTGACCTTTTCAGACTTTTTTGAGAGGGCCACAGTCTTTTTTATTTCTTTTGTTTTTCCTTCTTTCTTGATAGGTACATGATATTAAATACCTCATCTGTCTTTCACATTACCCAAGGGGCTGTTTTATTTTTGCATGATATGAGTTACCTTTTTATAGCCCCCAATATTAGAATCTTTCCTGTGTATTATTCAATTGCAAAACATATAATGTAATTTTGTGATATATCAAGATCCTCTTCCTGGCCTCAATTTCTATGAATCAGGAGGGGATAAGCTTTTCTACAATTGCCAAAAACCTAAACAGTGTAATGTCTTAATATAACAAAGGTTACATCTAGCTCATGCTGCATGTGTATCAGGTTGTAAGAAGGATGTGTTTATTTTAGTCACTTAAAATACCAAGTTGATAGAGTTTGTGTCTCAACACAGTTTTACTGTTCAGAGAATGGGGAAAATATATCATGAAAAACCACACATTGACTCTTAACTCTCGTGCCTGGAAGTGACACTTGTAACTTGAATTTATATTTCATTGTTCAAATCAAGTTATATTTCCATCTGAGAGTTCAAAAGCATGGAATATATAATCTCACTTCAGGAAGAACCTCAAACACCTTTTTGAAAATTAATAGTCTGTCCCACCTAACTCTTTTACACAGTAAGCCCATCTTGTTTACTTTAAGGTATCTCCAATTACTTGCTCCATTCATGATTTTCATTTTTTTAAACAATGTTCATACATATATTTATTTATGGCTTCATCTGTGCCACAAGATAAATTATAATGGTTTTGCAAAGACCACAGTTCATCTGCATACAAGGCAAAGTGTCTCTTCCATTTGGTTTTGGAATATGTGTAAATCTCCTGTATGGTACTCTGTGGGTTGTCTTTTCATTTTATTTATGGTTTCCTGGGCTTCCCTGGTAGCTCAGAGGTTAAAGCATCTGCCTGCAATGTGGGAGACCTGGGTTCGATCCCTGGGTCGGGAAGATCCCCTGGAGAAGGAAATGGCAACCCACTCCAGTATTCTTGCCTGGAGAATCCCATGGATGGAGAAGTCTGGTGGGCTACAGTCCACGGGGTCGCAAAGAGTCGGACACGATTGAGTGACTTCACTTTCACACTTTGCTGAGTAAAACTCTTATTTTATTTTATTTTCATTACTCTAGGAGACAGGTAGAAAAACATATTGCTGGAATTTATCTCAAAGAGTGTTCTGCCTATATTTTCCTCTAAGAATTTTATAGCATCTGGTCTTACATTTAGGTCTTTAATTCCTTTTGAATTTAGTTTTGTGTGTAATGTTAAAGAATGTCCTAATTTCATTATCATACATGTCCAGTTTTCCCATCACCATTTGTTGAAAAGACTGTCTAATCTCTATCGTATAGTCTTGCTTCCTTTGTTGTAGACCAATTGATCATATTGTGCATTTATTTCTGTTTTACTATCCTGTTCCATTGAACTCTCTGGTTTTGTTCCATTACATACTGTTCTGATGACTATAGCTTTGTAGTATAGTCTGAATTCAGGGAACCTGAATACTCCAGCTCCATTTTTCTTTCTCAAGATTGCATTGGCTATTTGGAGTTGTTTGTATTTTTATACAAATTATAAAATTTTTTTGTTTTAACCCTGTGGGAAAAAAATGTCATGATGATTTGATAGTGATTGCATTGAATCTGTAGATTGCCTTGAGAAGTATAGACTTATGACAATATTGATTGCTCCAATCCAAGAACATGGTATATCTTTCCCTATATGTCATCGTTGATTTCTTTCACCTTAGTTTTCAGAGAACAGATTTTTTTCTCTTTTAGGTAGTTTTATTCCTATGTATTTTATTCTTTCAATGTGCTGGTAAATGAGATTGTTTCTTTAATTTTTCTTTTTGTGTTTTGTTAGTGTATAGAAATGAAACAAATTTCTGTATATTAATTTTATATCCTGCAACTTCACCTAATTCATTGATAAAATGTAGTAGTTTTCTGGTAGCTACTTTAGGATTTTCTTTTTTTAATGTATAGTGTCTACAGTGACAGTTTTACTTCTTTTTCAAGTTGGAATCCTTTTATTTTTCTTCTCTGATTCCTGTGGAACGGAACTTCCAAAATCATGTTGAATAAAAGTGACTAGAGTGTACATCTTGTCTCATTCCTGTTCTTAAAGGAGATAATTACAGCTTTTTACCTTGAGTATAATGTTAGTTGTAGTTTTGTCATATATGGGCTTTATTGTGTTGAGGTATATTCCTCCTATGCCCACTCTCTGGAAATTTTTATCATAAATTGATATTGAATTTTATCATAAGCTTTTTAATGAATCTATTGAGATAAGATGATTATATGATTTTTATTCTTCAGGTTGATGATGTGGTGTATCACGCTGACTGATTTGTGCATGTTGAAAAATCTTTTCATCCCTATAGTTGTGTGTCATAATCTCTTAAGATCCTTGTATTTCTAAATTTATTGATTTGAGTCCTCTCTCTTTTTCCATGATCAGTTTGGCTAATGATTTATTCATTTTGCTTATCTTTTCAAAGAGTCAGTTTTTAGTTTCACTGATCTTTTCTGCTGTTTTCTTCATCTATATTTCATTCATTTTTCCTCTGATCTTTATGATTTCTTTCCTTTCCTAACTTTGGGTTTTGTTTCTTCTTTTTCTGGTTGCTTTAGGTGTAATGTTAGACTCTTTGAGATTTTTTCTTGTTTCTGGAGGTAAGACTGTATTGCTATAAATTTCCCTCTTAGAACTGTTTTTGCTGCTTTCTATATGTTTTGGATCTTTGTGTTTTCATCATCATTTGTCTCTAGATATTTTTTTATTTCCTCTAATTTTTTAAGTGATCCACTGGTTATTTAGTAGCATATTGTTTAGTCTCCATGGTTTGTGTGTGTGTGTGTTCACAATTTTTTCATGTAGTTGATTTCACAGCATTGTTGGAAAAGATTATTGATATGATTTTTGTTCTCTTAAATTTACCAAGATTCACTTTGTGACTCAGCGTGAGGTTAATCCAAGGGAATATTCCTTGTGCACTTGAAAAGAATGTGCATTCTGCAGGTTTTGGATGATGGAATGATCATTTATTCTAACATGTTATTTAAGGCCTGTGTTTCCTTATTGATATTCTGTCTGAATGACCTGTCCATTGATGAAATAGGGTGTTAAAGTCCTCCACTATTATTGCATTACCTTCCGTTTCTCCTTTTATGGTTGTTAGTATTTCCTTTATATATTGAGGTGTCACTATGTTGGGTGCATATATATTTACATTGTTATATGTTCTTCTTGGATTGTTTCCTTGATCATTATCTAGTGTCCTTCATTGTCATTTATAACCTTCTTTATTTTAATATGAGGATTGCAATTCCAGCTTTCTTTTGATTTCCATTCACATGGAATACCTTTTTCCACCTCCTCACTTTCAGTTGGTATGTCTCCCTAGATCTGAAGTGGGTTTCTTGTAAACAGCATATATATAGTCTTTGTTTTTTATTCCATTCAGCCAGTCTATATCTTTTGTTTGAAGCATTTAATCTGTTTATATTAAGGTAATTATTAATATGTATGTTCTTATTGTCATTTTGTTAATTTTTTAAATTTATTTTTGTAGTTCTTTTTTTATTTATTCCTTCCTCTTTTCTTCTCTTCTCTTGTGATTTGATGACTAACTTTAGTGTTGTGTTTGGATTCCTTTTTCTTTTTTCTGTCTAGATTACAGATTTTTTTATTTGTAGTTACCATAAGATTTTGATGTAGCATTCTATATATAATCAGGATTATTTGCATTGCTTATATTCACTTCAATTGTGTTTCCAGTATCCTGTGTTTGTACTCCCCTCTTCTTACAGTTGCTGGTATTTTTACAACTGCTTCATATTAGTGTGTGAATGATTTTCTACTTTTACTGATGAGCTTATCATCTGTAATTGTTTTGTTTCTAGTTGTATTTTTCTCTGCCTCTTCAATACATGTTTCCTAAATTTGTGGTTGCTCCATAGCTTTGTCCCTTATCACCTTAGATTTCACTTTCCAAAAAAGTACTGACCTTATCCTCCTTCCTAGTTTCAGAAAATGTTACATTAAGATTCATAGCAGAGACTGTGCAGCATATTTTACCAATTTATATTTAATTTCTATCTTCCTGGTCACAAACGAAGACTAGCTTTACCACCTTTGGTGCTTGTTATTGGATTGATGCTATATGATGGAGTTTTGGCAAGTGACATACAGGCTTCCCCTAGTATCTGAAAGTAAAACTTTCCTATGAAACCTTTTGTGAGTTGAAATAGTGTAAAGCAAAGAAACAAATACCTTAGGACACATCTTGATAACAGATGCACAAAATAAGTTGAGATTAAATGCAGATGCTCACAGGCATTTTGTAGTCATAGAAGCTTGATGATGAGATGCTGAATGTAGTTTCTGAGAAAGAAGGTTGGTGGTGCCACTCTCTCTGCTTCATGTGTGTACTTCCTCTTTAATGGCTAGTTCCAAAACAAATGCTGAATGCTACTTTCACTTTTTTCTTAAAAGTTAAAATCCTTTTTGTATTTCTTCTGATTAGCAAAAACAGATACTAATACATGTCTTTTATAAAAACTAAGTATCATGAAGCAAATTTCCAAAAAGCAAGGGATATCTGAATTTGTAGGACATAGTACCTATGGAAGCTTGGTTCTGAAATATTCTATATACATCTTCTCCATACTTTCTGTTGTTATACCAGAAATAGAGCATTCATGAAAGTTACATGGAAGGCACACTGTGTTGCCATATGAGGATAGACTGCAAGACATGCCATTACAGCTGCACTAGACACAAAATGAACAACAAGTCTATGTGGACTTCATTTGTAGAAATTTCAGTTCATTTGTTACTGGAATTGTGACTCATAAAAATATGAAAATAAATCAAAAGATAAAAAGTGCTTGCAATGATAACACCTATGAAAATAGAAATAAGCTTTGTGTTGTGTATTAGTCTCTCAGTCATTTCCAACTCTTTGTGACCCCATGGACTGTATCCCACCAGGCTCCTCTGTCCATGGAATTTTCCAGGCAAGAATACTGGAGTGGGTTGCCATTTCTACCTCCAAAACTTTGTTTGAGTTTAAATTATTTTAAATTTTATAAAATATAAACTTTACATATAAAATTGATGTGTTAAAATAAGTACTGTAGAAAAAAACTAAACTGAACATAAATCATTAGTTTCAGGGAAAATAATATTTGAATGAAAGTGTAGAAAGAGTTACTAAAACTATTTTTCCATCATAGAAATAAAAAAAGACTAACATTCTAAAGAACCACAGTTTATATTAAGATATTTTATATGCATAGACTTCACCCTGGTTTCAAATTATTCAAGAAAAATTCCTGAAACTAGCCAATCACTAATAATTCAGGATTATTCTCTCAACAAATTACTCTGTAGGTCCTATAAAAAATCCATTATGTATAGTTAGTCTTAATACTAAATCTGATTTCAAAGAATATGTGATGAATCTCTCAAATTACAGACAATTGCTAAGCTTGACTCAATTTAGATTGAGTTCAAAAACATGAATCTCACTCTATACTGCAGGGTTCTAAATAGTCTCACTCCTTCATAAACTCACTGGCTACAGTCTTTTCCCTTCAGTTTTCTATATATGTGTATCTTCTATATTCCAGGTGAACTACTTATCACCTAAAGCTCATTACAATTACCATTTAGTGTTTCCTTCATTTAAGAATATTCTTATATCCAAGTGACTGTTATAATTTTCACCTTAAAATAATTTGTTTCCTCTTTAGCTCTTTAAATTCAAAACTGTCCTTGTATCATTATGCTGAAAATCTTCATTCTAGGATCATGTAAGAACCACTCCTGAAAAATAATAAGATTTTAAGCAATATCATCACAATTTGGGCATTAGAATTCACCTAGAAGTCATTTAGACCAACTTATCACCCAACCACATCCAAGAATGTGCTGTTGTTGTTCAGTTGCCAAGTGGTGTCTGACTCTGCAACCCCATGGACTGCAGTATGCCAGGCTTCCCTGTCCCTCACTATCTCACAGACTTTGCCCGAGTTATGTTTGTTGAATCCATGATGCCATCCTATCATCTCATCCTCTGTCACCCTCTTTTCCTTTTTCCTTCCATTTTTCCCTGCATCAGGGTCTTTTCCAGTGAGTTAGCTGTTCATAGCATGTGGTTAAAGTTTTAGAGCTTCAACTTCAGCATCAGTTCTTCCAATGAGTATTCAGGGTTGATTTCCTTTAAGACTGACTGGTTTGGTCTCCTTGCTTTCCAAGGGACTCTCAAGAGCTTTCCCCAGCACCACACTCTGAAAGCATCAGTTCATCAGTGCTCTGCCTTCTTTATTGTCCAGCTCTCACATCTGTACCTGACTACTGGAAACACCATAGCCTTGACTATATGTTTTTTGTTGGCAAAGCGACATCTTTGCTTTTACAATTACCATTTAGTGTTTCCTTCATTTAAGAATATTCTTATATCCAAGTGACTGTTATAATTTTCACCTTAAAATAATTTGTTTCCTCTTTAGCTCTTTAAATTCAAAACTGTCCTTGTATCATTATGCTGAAAATCTTCATTCTAGGATCATGTAAGAACCACTCCTGAAAAATAATAAGATTTTAAGCAATATCATCACAATTTGGGCATTAGAATTCACCTAGAAGTCATTTAGACCAACTTATCACCCAACCACATCCAAGAATGTGCTGTTGTTGTTCAGTTGCCAAGTGGTGTCTGACTCTGCAACCCCATGGACTGCAGTATGCCAGGCTTCCCTGTCCCTCACTATCTCACAGACTTTGCCCGAGTTATGTTTGTTGAATCCATGATGCCATCCTATCATCTCATCCTCTGTCACCCTCTTTTCCTTTTTCCTTCCATTTTTCCCTGCATCAGGGTCTTTTCCAGTGAGTTAGCTGTTCATAGCATGTGGTTAAAGTTTTAGAGCTTCAACTTCAGCATCAGTTCTTCCAATGAGTATTCAGGGTTGATTTCCTTTAAGACTGACTGGTTTGGTCTCCTTGCTTTCCAAGGAACTCTCAAGAGCTTTCCCCAGCACCACACTCTGAAAGCATCAGTTCATCAGTGCTCTGCCTTCTTTATTGTCCAGCTCTCACATCTGTACCTGACTACTGGAAACACCATAGCCTTGACTATATGTTTTTTGTTGGCAAAGCGACATCTTTGCTTTTTAACACACTATTCAAGTTTGTCATAGCTTTCCTGCCAAGAAACAATTGTCTTCTAATTTCATGGCTGCAGTCACTACTGCAGTGATTTTAGAGCCAAATAAAAGGAAGTCTGTCACTGCTTCCACCTTTTCCCCTTCTATTTGCCATGAAGTGATGGGGTTGGATGCCATGATCTTGGTTCTTTTTTTTTTTTTTTTAATATTGAATTTTAAGCTGGCTTTGTCACTCTCTTCCTTTACCCTCATCAAGAGACTTTTTAGTTCCTCTTTGCTCTCTGCCATTAGAGTGGTATCATCCCCGTTTATGAGGTTGTTGATATTTCTCCCGGCAATCTTGATTCCAGCTTATAACTCATCCAGACTGTCATTTTGCATGATGTGTTCTTCATATAAGTTAAATAAACAGGGTGATAATAAACAGCCTTTCTATAAGTGTTTCCAAGATGGGAATCTCAGTATTTTTTTTTTCCTTTAGAGTTTGTCTGCCAAGAGATACTATTTTTAAAATTATTTTTATTTTTGATTTATTTTTAATTGAAAGATAATTATTTTCAAAATTTGTGTTGGTTTCTGTCCTACAACAACAAGAATCAGCAGTAAGTGTGTGTCAGTGTGTATATATATTCTCTCCATCTTGAAACTCTGTCCCAGTCCCACCCCCATGCCACCCCTCTAGGTCATCACAGAGCACCCGGCTGAGCTCCTTGTGTTATATAGCAGTTTTCCACTAGCTATCTACTTTACACATAGTAGTGTATATATCAATGCTATTCTCTCAATTTGTTCCACCATCTCCTTCCCACCTTGTGTTCACAAGTCTATTCTCTATGTTTTCTATATCTATGTCAAAAGGTTTTTTTGTTTTGTTTTGTTTGTTTTTTAAGAAAAGCCTATTCAGTGATTAACAAGGTGAAATGTTTGTACTTAATACTTCTACCAGATTATCCAAATTCTGTCTTTGGAAACAAAAGGAAACAATTCTATTCTTTGCTTTGCAAAACACATTAATATATTTTCAAGACAGCTATTATTCCCCAAATATTTCTTCAATATGTTCCCCAAATATTTTCTCCTGCAAAGTAAATAAACATACATTCAGAAATGCATGGTTTTCATTATTCATTCTATATATGAGATTAATGCCCTATAATTTATCATTCAACATTTTCAATGTCACTTCTAAATGATAGTGATAGTAAGGTTGCTTCTGATATAATAATTATATATGATAGCTAGATAATTTTGCTGAGCATTTCTAGGTTTTAGTTATTACTTTGTGGATTTTGTATTTATTATCTCACTTTTTGCCTAGAGTGTTGTGTTACAGACTGTTTTGTCCCCTCAAAATTCAGAGGTTAAAGTCTCAACAACCAATGGCTGTATTTCAATATAAGACCTTTAAGAAGATAATTAAGGTTAAATGGCTTAAAAGCATACCATAAGTTATCCATGTGGTAACATATAAACACAAGGATGTAAATAAAAGTTTGGTATAAAAATACGGAAGAACTACTATGGTATTACAAAGCTTAGAAAAGGCAAGGAAAGCACCCATTTTGAATAGCAAGCAATGCAGAATATGCTAGCAAAAGGGGAATAAATAGTGGACAGGGAAGAACTAACAAGCCAGCTTATGACATGCAAGTTTCTAGTTCTTAATATGTATATAACACTCCAGTTCACCAATATCCTGTGTTACAAAGCAGGCTCTGGTTTGATCATTGTTGATGTAAAGCTTATTAAAGTCCTCTGGTAAACAGAGCCATCTATTCTATGCCATTACTCTTTAACAACACAAAGAATTAACAGAAATATTGAAACTGAATTTTACCTTTAAATATAAGATTCTTAGGCAAGGTTTATGGTTCCAGTAATCTCTAAAAGTAAAATTGACTGTTTAGAAATTTGTTTTCCCTAGAGAAAATTTCCTCAGTCATATATATCTTTAATATTTGAATTTGTTTTCTCATAAGGTACCCTATGTCCATATTAATTTATATTCCATATTTCTATTCATTATTTATGCAATTACTTTTAAAAATTTGCTTGATAGTATTGTTATAGTTTCCATGGCTTCCAAAGTTTAGTTGTCACTATTCTCCCATTGCTAATACAGAAAAAGATATCAATTAATTTGTCTTCAAAATATCAAGGAAATGTAAGCTCAAATAGCCTATTCTAAGCTATGTTCTAAATGAAGAGGGAAAAAACATTAAACAAAATAGGTCTTTATCCTTGGATGTCATTTTGAAAGGACTTCATGCAGTTTTACAAAGAAGCATTATGAATAAGCAGTTATTATGAATTTACACATGACCTTGAATGGAGACACCAAAGGGTCATACATGCATGGATTCAGCCAGCCCAATTAGAAACTATGTTCAGTTTCTTTCAGACATCACAGCTGGATGCAAAGCACTAATAAGGAAATCTATTATTTCAAGATGTGCACTGCAATCATAATTTTATTGTTTTGCATTCCACCTGTAGGCAACCACTAGAATGTTTGGTGAATAAATGTGAGCTATAACAGAAAATGGAGGCACGTGGCTAGTATGGTTCAAGAGAAAATCAAGGGGCTAGTTCTCATTTCTGGATTTAGTTTTCTTTTCTATATACACTATTTCAAACTGTCCCACTACCAACTCAAGTCAGATCTATTGACCCTGTAAATATAATTACATATTGGATCATCAAATTAACAAAGTAAATTAACTTTTATAGGTGGTATTATTCATTATACTTTGGAAAAACATAAAAATTTTTACTAAAATATATGTCTCCTTCCACATTGACTTCTTGTTAAACGGGCATTTTTGACCCAGATGATCCTTTATTTGCCAAGAATTCTATAATTGGTGCATATTATGAATAGTTGTCTAAAATAAAATGGGAAAATATTATATAATTAACTCCATATGGCTTTTTCTTTGAGTTATTTGATATAGGCCAAATTCTCACACTTTCTCCAATTAAGCACCTTGAAATAAACTCTACTTTTTTTTTTTGTTTTGTTTTGTTTGTTTTTTAAGAAAAGCCTATTCAGTGATTAACAAGGTGAAATGTTTGTACTTAATACTTCTACCAGATTATCCAAATTCTGTCTTTGGAAACAAAAGGAAACAATTCTATTCTTTGCTTTGCAAAACACATTAATATATTTTCAAGACAGCTATTATTCCCCAAATATTTCTTCAATATGTTCCCCAAATATTTTCTCCTGCAAAGTAAATAAACATACATTCAGAAATGCATGGTTTTCATTATTCATTCTATATATGAGATTAATGCCCTATAATTTATCATTCAACATTTTCAATGTCACTTCTAAATGATAGTGATAGTAAGGTTGCTTCTGATATAATAATTATATATGATAGCTAGATAATTTTGCTGAGCATTTCTAGGTTTTAGTTATTACTTTGTGGATTTTGTATTTATTATCTCACTTTTTGCCTAGAGTGTTGTGTTACAGACTGTTTTGTCCCCTCAAAATTCAGAGGTTAAAGTCTCAACAACCAATGGCTGTATTTCAATATAAGACCTTTAAGAAGATAATTAAGGTTAAATGGCTTAAAAGCATACCATAAGTTATCCATGTGGTAACATATAAACACAAGGATGTAAATAAAAGTTTGGTATAAAAATACGGAAGAACTACTATGGTATTACAAAGCTTAGAAAAGGCAAGGAAAGCACCCATTTTGAATAGCAAGCAATGCAGAATATGCTAGCAAAAGGGGAATAAATAGTGGACAGGGAAGAACTAACAAGCCAGCTTATGACATGCAAGTTTCTAGTTCTTAATATGTATATAACACTCCAGTTCACCAATATCCTGTGTTACAAAGCAGGCTCTGGTTTGATCATTGTTGATGTAAAGCTTATTAAAGTCCTCTGGTAAACAGAGCCATCTATTCTATGCCATTACTCTTTAACAACACAAAGAATTAACAGAAATATTGAAACTGAATTTTACCTTTAAATATAAGATTCTTAGGCAAGGTTTATGGTTCCAGTAATCTCTAAAAGTAAAATTGACTGTTTAGAAATTTGTTTTCCCTAGAGAAAATTTCCTCAGTCATATATATCTTTAATATTTGAATTTGTTTTCTCATAAGGTACCCTATGTCCATATTAATTTATATTCCATATTTCTATTCATTATTTATGCAATTACTTTTAAAAATTTGCTTGATAGTATTGTTATAGTTTCCATGGCTTCCAAAGTTTAGTTGTCACTATTCTCCCATTGCTAATACAGAAAAAGATATCAATTAATTTGTCTTCAAAATATCAAGGAAATGTAAGCTCAAATAGCCTATTCTAAGCTATGTTCTAAATGAAGAGGGAAAAAACATTAAACAAAATAGGTCTTTATCCTTGGATGTCATTTTGAAAGGACTTCATGCAGTTTTACAAAGAAGCATTATGAATAAGCAGTTATTATGAATTTACACATGACCTTGAATGGAGACACCAAAGGGTCATACATGCATGGATTCAGCCAGCCCAATTAGAAACTATGTTCAGTTTCTTTCAGACATCACAGCTGGATGCAAAGCACTAATAAGGAAATCTATTATTTCAAGATGTGCACTGCAATCATAATTTTATTGTTTTGCATTCCACCTGTAGGCAACCACTAGAATGTTTGGTGAATAAATGTGAGCTATAACAGAAAATGGAGGCACGTGGCTAGTATGGTTCAAGAGAAAATCAAGGGGCTAGTTCTCATTTCTGGATTTAGTTTTCTTTTCTATATACACTATTTCAAACTGTCCCACTACCAACTCAAGTCAGATCTATTGACCCTGTAAATATAATTACATATTGGATCATCAAATTAACAAAGTAAATTAACTTTTATAGGTGGTATTATTCATTATACTTTGGAAAAACATAAAAATTTTTACTAAAATATATGTCTCCTTCCACATTGACTTCTTGTTAAACGGGCATTTTTGACCCAGATGATCCTTTATTTGCCAAGAATTCTATAATTGGTGCATATTATGAATAGTTGTCTAAAATAAAATGGGAAAATATTATATAATTAACTCCATATGGCTTTTTCTTTGAGTTATTTGATATAGGCCAAATTCTCACACTTTCTCCAATTAAGCACCTTGAAATAAACTCTACTTTAAAAACTTATGGGAAATAGATGGGGAAAAGTGGAAACAGTATCAGACTATATTTGGGGGGGGGGCTCCAAAATCACTGCAGATGGTGATTAAAGCCATGAAATTAAAAGATGCTTACTCCTTGGAAGGAAAGTTATGACCAACCTAGATAGCATATTCAAAAGCAGAGACATTCCATTGCCAACAAAGTTCCGCCTAGTCAAGGCTATGGTTTTTCCAGTAGTCATGTATGGATGTGAGAGTTGGACTGTGAAGAGAGCTGAGCGCCAAAGAATTGATGCTTTTGAACTGTGGTGTTGGAGAAGACTCTTGAGAGTCCCTTGGACTGCAAAGAGATCCAACCAGTCCATTCTGAAAGAGATCAGCCCTGGGATTTCTTTGGAAGGAATGATGCTAAAGCTGAAACTCCAGTACTTTGGCCACCTCATGCAAAGAGTTGACTTATTGGAAAAGACTGATGCTGGGAGGGATTGGGGGCAGGAGGAGAAGGGGACGACCGAGGATGAGATGGCTGGATGGCATCACCGACTTGATGGACATGAGTTTTAGTGAACTCTGGGAGTTGGTGATGGACAGGGAGGCCTGGCATGCTGGAATTTATGGGGTCGCAAAGATTCGGACATGACTGAGCGACTGAACTGAACTGAACTGAAAAAACTTATAAATGTAACCTTGCAAATTTTATAAAAGAATGTATAGAAATGAGTAGTTAAGAACATTCTGTGAATAATTAATACTCATTTGTTAGTTGATAATGTAGAAGGTCAAAAATAGGTAGTTTCAAAGGGAGGGAATATATGTATACTTATGGGCTTCCCTGGTGGCTCAGAGGTTAAAGCGTCTGCCTGCAATGCGGGAGACCTGGGTTCGATCCCTGGGTCGGGAAGTTCCCCTGAAGAAGGAAATGACAACCCACTTCAGTATTCTTGCCTGGAGAATCCCAAGGACGGAGGAGCCTGGTGTGCTTCAGTTCACGGGGTCGCAAAGAGTCAGACACGACTGAGCGACTTCACTCACTCACTCATTCATGGTTGATTCATGTTGATGTTTGACAGAAAACAGCAAAATTCTGTAAAGCAATTATCCTTCAGTAAAAAATAAATAAATTTTAAATATAGAATTAATAATATTTCAAATGCCAGAAAAATGAAAACATAAATGTTCAATAATATTTAGCATGTTTGATGGGACACAAGGCAAATTTTCAGTTTTAATATTGTCTTATTTTAAAGGAATTTAAATTATTACAATTATCTAAAAATTAGATGACACATTTAAATACACTTCAGACTATAAATGAGGTGTGTTTGGTTTAATTCTACTTCTGCCCCAAACACACATGTACAATAATGCTATTGATTTATTAATTATTATAATTTTAAAAGGATTAGCCATAAGAAATCTTTATCATAGATTATTAATTACTGAAATCATATTAGACTTTCTAAGCAGTTTTAGTTAACATATTTTACACTTTTTCAAAAGAGATGGGTAGGAGCAACTTGTGTGAATTTCCTTCCAGACATATTATTCTGTCAGTATATGATAAAAATGCCTTTAAATTATTTCTGACCAGAAAGTTAAATAAACATAGAAGTTTAATATATTATTTATTCTAGTGACTTCAAAACTTCTTAATCACAATCTATAAGAATTACACTTTATATCCTGAACCAGTATTTACATATAAACATACAATCATGGATGTACACTATACTGAAAAAAATGTCATGCATGTGACATTTTCTTTAACATTACTTGTTGGGGCATAGACTTGGATTATTGCGATATTGAATGGTTTGCCTTGGAAATGAACAGAGATCATTCTGTTGTTTAAGACTGAATCCAAGTACTGCATTTTGGACCCTTTTGTTGACTGTTATGGCTACTCCATTTCTCCTAAAGGGATTCTTGGCCACAATTTGAGTTAAATTCGCCCATTCCAGTCTATTTTAGTTCACTAATTCCTAAAATGTCAATGTTTACACTTGCCATTTCCTATTCAATCACTTCCAATTCGCCTTGATTCATGGACCTAACATTCCAAGTTCCTATGCAATATTGTTGTTTACAGCATCAGACTTTACTTCTACTAACAGTCACAAGCACAACTGGGTGTTGTTTTTGCTTTGGCTCTGTCTCTTTATTTTTTCTGGAGTTATTTCTCCACTGATCTCCTATAGCATATTGGGCACCTACCGACCTGGAGAATTCATCTTTCAGTGTCAAAGCTATGCTTTTTCCAGTAGCCATGTATGGATGTGGGAGTTGGACTCTAAAGAAAGCTGAGTGCTGAAGAACTGATGCTTTTGAACTGTGGTGTTGGAGAAGACTCTTTAAGAGTAACTTGGATTGCAAGGAGATCCAACCAGTCTATGCTAAAGGAAATCAGCCCTGACTATTCATTGGAAGGACTGATGCTGAAGCTAAAACTCCAATACTTTGGCCATCTGATGTGAACAAGTGACTCACTGGAAAAGACCCTGTTGCTGGGAAAGATTGAAGGTGGGAGGAGAAGAGGATGACAGAGGATGAGATGACTGGATGGCATCACCAACTTGATGAACATGAGTTTGAGTAAGCTCCAGGAGTTGGTGATGGACAGGGAAGCCTGCCATGCTACAGTTCATGGAGTCACAAAGAGTCAGATACAACTGAGCAATTGAACTGAACTGAAGCATCCTCATATTCCTTTTAATTCTTTTGTATTTTTCAGTTTTATTTTGATATAATTGATATATAGTAGGGTATAAGTTTTAAGACGTACAGTAAAATGGATTATGATTTTTTTAGTGATTTTATGGTTCCAGGACTCAAATAAAGTTTTTAATCCATTTCAAGTTACCTTTTGTGAGTGGTATAAGGGTTTAGTTTAATTTTTTTGGATATGAATATTAAATTTTCCCTGCACCATTTATTGAAGAGACTGTATTTTTATAATGAATATTATGCCCTCTGTTATAAAATATTAGTTAGCTGTATATGGATGGTTTCATTTCTGGGCTCTTGATTTAGTTCCATTGGGTATGTATCTGAATTTTTCTGGTACTTACAGTTTTGCTTACTATAGCACTATACTGCAGCTTGGAATCAGAAAATATCATGCTTTCTGCTTTGTTCTTTTTTCTCAGGATTGCTTTGGGTATTCAAGATCTTTCATGCACGCCTATCAATTTTAGGAATTATCTTTCCTACTTCTATAAAAAATACTTTTAGAATCTTAGTGGGGATTGCTTTGATTCTATAAAGGCTTTGACTATTCTGGAGATTTTAGCAATATTTTTCCAACCCATGAGTAGCTTTCCATTTTTTGTGTCTATTTGACATCTTTTATTAATGCTTTGTATTTCCAGTGTAGAGAGTGTTCCTCTCCTTGGTTAAATTTATTCCTAAGACTGTTCTATACATCTGTGGATGCCTGGGGCTGGTGCACTGAGACAACCCAGAAGGGTAGTACGGGGAGGGAGGGGGGTTCAGGATGGGGAACACATGTATACCTGTGGCAGATTCATGTTGATGTATGGCAAAACCAATGCAATATTGTAAAGTAATTAACCTCCAACTAAAATAAATAAATTTCTATTTAAAAATTTTATTCTTAAGCATTTTGTACTTTTTGATACTATCATAAATGGGAATTATTTTCTTTCTTTAGTTTTCAGATAATTCATTGTTAGTGTGTAGAAAAGCTACTGGATTTTGTGTGTTATTTTGTATCCTGTAAAGTTATAGCATTTGGGTCTATTTAGCAGTTTTTTTTTATTATCCTTTAGAATTTTCTGTATATAAAATCATATCATCTGCAAATAGAGACCATTTTATTTGTTCTTTTTAAATTTTATAATTTTAAAACCTTTTATTTTTCTGTTACTAATTGCTCTGGCTAAGACCTCCATACCATGTTGAAGTATCTCATTCCTGATCTTAAATGAAAATCTTTCAATATTTCACTCTTGAGTATGATGTTAGCTGCTCATTTGTCATACATAGCCTTTATTTTGTTGAGGTACATTTCTTCTATATCTAAATTGTTAAGAGCTTTTACTATGAACATTGTATGAATTCTTTTACTTTATGAATATGAATAACTTTACTATGAATTACTTTATTATGAATTCTTTTACTTTATACATTTCTTGGATATGCATCATCTTGTTTTCCATATTTTAAGCCAGCAGATAAGTTTCAAATTTATGTTTTTAAACTAACTTTAATTTTTCCTTATTACCTTAGCTCCATTCATAGGCAATAGCTCTAAGTGAGTCATCATAACTGATCTATAAAGAAAATAATAGGCTTCCATTTTCCTGTCCAGAATGTAACAAACTTAGAAGTCATCACTCAATTTCAAGAACTAAAATTTTGAAAACAAAATGAAAACTTAAAAATCAACACTTTTTAGATCCATCTGAGAAGCTCTTTCATAGGTTAAGCCACTGTCTCCCAAACTGGGGAGAAAAATAGGTAGATACATTGCATCCCAATCATCAGAAAAGAAATCCACAAGCATAAACATTTGGGATAACCAGTGCCAAAATAGGAAAACCTGAGTTGTGACTAACAAATTCCTGGAAGCTCAATGTGGACAATTATAAAAGTTAAAACTTCCAGGGGTAACAAGTATTAGGGAGTGCCTCCNGGGGGGGGGGAATCCTTTTAGGATTCCAGAAGTAGATGAGGAAATGTAACTATTTTGAAATGTACCAGGGCATTTCATTCTTCTAACAAGACCTTCCCTCAAAAGAAACTATTTTGCCAGAACCTATTGGAGTTTTATTAAAGCCTAGCTGAACACAGAGAAAAAAAATTACCAAATTCCAGTCTCCTCTAAACAATCCTGTCCCACCTAATGATGGGGTTGGAGGAGAAAGGGGCAAGTCAGGAAATAAACAGAGAGTACTTGTGAAGTTCATATCCCCATGGTAGAGACTCACTGAAAGACTAAAATCTGAGCGTAGGAATATATGGAGATTCCTTCCCCCCAACACCTGAATACTGTAACTAAGGTCTATTTACTGAGTGCATCATGTCTGGTTTTCAACAAAAAATTACAAAGCACACAAAAAGGCAAAAATCAGAGATTAAGGAGACAGTGAAAACATTAGAACCAAACTCAGATATAACAAGTATTTTTAAATTATCAGACTAAAAATTTTAAAACAACTATATTAATGTGCTAAACATGGTTTTCCCATTTCTTTTCTAATGGGAAAAAATAACCAATATGCAAGAACAAATGAGCAACATAAGCAGAAAGACAGAAATCCTAAGAATCAAATAGGGATGCTACAGAATAAAGGCAAAAGAATACCACAAGGTTTTATCTAATATGGTAATCTTCAATTCAGTTCAGTTCAGTTCAGTAGCTCAGTCGTGTCCAACTCTTTGCGACCCCATGGACTGCAGCCTACCAGGCTCCTCCGTCCAGGGGATTTTCCAGGCAAGAGTGCTGGAGTGGGTTGNTTTTATCTAATATGGTAATCTTCAATTCAGTTCAGTTCAGTTCAGTAGCTCAGTCGTGTCCAACTCTTTGCGACCCCATGGACTGCAGCCTACCAGGCTCCTCCGTCCAGGGGATTTTCCAGGCAAGAGTGCTGGAGTGGGTTGCCATTAAGTAAGTAGAAGAACTGGGTATAAATTGAAGTCATTTGGCTCAATAGCCTGTAGTGCTTACTGGCTCTATTATTTAGTGCCTGAAGTCACTGTAGTACACCTACACTCCCTCAGCTTGTTAGTCTTTCTCTGAAACTACACAATATAAGGAAGTTTTAGGCACCTCTCCAGACACCTAAACTGTAGATTATCTGGCCATTGTTGGGTTAGTGTTAGTCCTTAACTGTTCTCCTTACCCTGCCATTCATTCTCTGATCCATCATCTACAGCATCACGGGAATAACTTAAATGATTATGTTACTCTTGCCTATAAATCTTCAGTGATTCCCGTTGATCTTGAGAATAAACAACACAGAATCAGTTTGCTCTAATGAAAATAATCATAATGCTTTGTAAGAGTACATAGCTGACAATATTCTGTCCTCATGGAAAAATTGATTATTTCATAAGCTTAAATTGGAAGAAGTCTACTTAAGTGGAATACAGATTGATACATGATTTTTCACTACAAAATCTTCCACATTAATTTGCACTTAATGTTGAATTTCTTATTTGTGTTCCCAATATTTAACTCATGGATTGATGATGAATTAATTAGTGAATGAATTCAAATACAACATACTTTAAATTTTTTTAAATTATATTAGTCATTGTTCAGATTATATGTGATATAACCATATGTACATTTAAATTTTAATATTGTGAGATGAAAGTATAATCATTAACCAGTCTCTTCAAAAAGTATAAAATTGTAGAGTGTCTTCTTAAAACATTAGTGTGGAAGGAGAAAATAATTTAATATGAAAGAGTAATTACTTTTTATTGAAACATATATAGACTGAAATTTACTGTTTAAAAGTTCAGATTGTTATAAAGATTAAATGTAGAGGGAAAAACACTTAAAATCATAAAGTAAGAGATGTTAAACCTAAACCTCTCTGCCACTTAGTTGGCAAGCTGAGCTGAGAAGGAGTAGGTGAGAAACCTGCAGTCACATTCAAGTGAATGTTGCTTTATTTACCAAAGCAAGGAAGTAAAGTCAAAAAAGCTGTGGTACATATACACAATGGAGTATTACTCAGCCATTAAAAAGAATACATGTGAATCAGTTCTAATGAGGTGGATGAAACTGGAGCTGATTATACAGAGTGAAGTAAGCCAGAAAGAAAAATAACAATACAGTATACTAACACAAATATATGAAATTTAGAAAGATGGTAATGATAACCCTGTATGCGAGACAGCAAAAGAGACACAGATATATAGAATAGACTTTTGGACTCTGTGGGAAAGGGAGAGGGTAGGATGATTTGGGATAATGGCATTGAAACATGTATACTATCATGTAAGAAACGAATCACCAGTCTAGGTTCGATATAGGATACAGGATGCTTGGGGCTGGTGCAGTGGGATGACCCAGAGAGATGATATGGGGAGGGAGTTGGGAGGGGGTTCAGGATTGGGAACTCATGTACACCTGTGGTGGATTTATGTCAATGTATGGAAAATCGATACAGTACTGTAAAGTAAAATTTTAAAAAAATGTTTTTTTTAAAAAAGAAGTAAAGTGAAAGAAGAATGAAGAAAATTTTTTAAAGAGCAGAGAGTTCTGGGACTCCCCTTGTAGTCCAATGGTTAAGACTCTGTGGCTCCAGTGCAGATTCGATCCTTTGTTGAGGAACTAAGATCCCAAATGTTATCCAGTGCAGCCAAAAAAAAAAAAAAAGAGAGAGAGAGTTCTTAGACGACACAAGCCAAAATGAAATGTTCCATGTTTATGTACTTTGTCTGTAGGAAGTAAAACTCAATTGTATCGGAGAGCCACAAGAAGAGGATGAGAGAAAGTAAAAGAAACAGACATTGGATTCATTTATTAATAAATACATTTGAAAACTTTAAAAAACATATATGTCCAACTAAAGACTATGCCTATCAAAGGACAGTGGTACAGTGTATGTTTGTGTGTTATCAGACAGAGAGAAACAAAAGTAATGTGCTCTCAGTAATGAACTATATACACCATCATCTTCCTGAAATAATACAATATTCTGAATACTTATGGAGGAAAACAGTATTGAAATGAACATTTATTTGTCATAAATTTAAACTGACATACTGATTTGTCATATGTTGAAATGATGACATATTAGGAGTATATTAATAAAAAATAGTAAATAATATCCCATATAAAGATCACCAAGACATTTAGTTTACTCAAATTCTCCTGAAGCAATGTATTAAATAGCATTTAAAAAAATTGTTGCTATGCAAGTTAATAAAATTTTGTTTAATACAATCTTACCTATTCTTCTATCATTCTTTAAATGTGAACATCTCATCCTGATTTACATCAACTCAATTCCCCTACAGTCACTGTGGCAAAAAAAAAAAAAAAAAAATCAGTTGCCTATTCTACATCTATTTCCCCTTTTCCTTCCATATAGATGCTGATTTAGTTGGAGTTGGGAAACAATATGCCCTATTCTAGGCAATTGATTAATTGATCTAAGCTAAGTGTACTAATCTCTTCCCAATTTGAAATTTCAGGAGTAGTTAAGTGAAAATCTTCTAGACAATAACCATAAAGGACTTAGGAAAAATATTTAATCTCTAACACGAATGGAGAGATGAAGGGCAAGCATTTTCCTCCATCCACTTTTGTCAGGATGCAATGCTTGGAGTGTCACCAAGAACAAGGTTAAAATATAGAAGCCCCTAACCTCATGTCAATATGTTGAGTTTCTGAACTAACCCTCTAAAATGCTTGTCTTCATGTCACTGATAAGTGAAATCTGTGTTATTTAAGTCACTTTCTAGATGGTCTGTTATCTGAAGCTGAAAGCATGATAATTGATATTACTTCAGTGTTCTTTAAAAACCAGATGAATGGAAAAAGAACATTTTTAACAAAAATTTTATAGATGTATTATTTGAGATTTATGTTTCATTCAATATACCATTATCATATGGGCTGAAAATAGTACATTTCATTATATTGCTCTATTATGCTATTTTTTACCCCCATAGAAACAAGTTTTATTCTGCTGTATTGTAAACATAAGGTCAGATAGTGGATGCTGCACTTCACTGACCAAATGATCACTCACAGTCAGACATTCATTCTTTCAGCCTCTGGGAGAGCAAAAGACTATCAGCTAAGAATTTCCTTGAACAAGAGAGCTTCCTTTTCCAAGGATATTCCCTGTCTTGAGGTCAGTCTCTATCTGAATACTAGATCCAAAACATCACTGAAGGATGATCCCAACTTCAGTGGTTCCAATGAGACTGATTGAATTATCTGTCGCCTTTGTTATCAAAGTTCAAACTTAGTCTTATTTCAGTCTTGCCACCCTCTCTCTCTCTGTTTCTAAAAGCAGACTGGGATAATAAACCTATTTTTGGATTCTGATATCTGGAAAATCTGACCTACAACATTTGATAGCAGAGTCACTATAGGAAGCAGATACTAAATTGGCTTTTGGAAGCTTGATTTCCACTCAGTCACCTCACTAGTAAAAGGAATGCTGACAGTCCTTGCTTGGCATGCAGTCTTGGTGAAATTTTTGTAGTTCTCATTGATGATAAAGTTGGATTGGTATACCAAAGTAAATAAATGCACTGGCAGATAGAATATCTCAGGTGTTTATGCAGTTTTGTGGGGGGAGTACTTATAAGGACTATGGAAACTGCAGATACAATTTGGAGGTATATACACACATTTTGTAGGAAAATAAAAGGTGATCAATAATCAACTCAAGGTAAAATGTGAAGGCAGCATGGTCCCCATGGGAGATTATTAAACAGACTACTATCAGAGAAAAGTTAAGATATTGCATAAATTTTTTATAAGAATTGTATAGCTAATAGATTGAAATCAGGATCTTATTTACAAATTAATGAGACTCATATTTGGAGTAGGAGCATTAGGATTGTCATACTCAAAATTTTTAAAACCTGAAGTCCATCTGAACCCTTTGGGATTATAGGAGTGAACCACTTCTCTCAGTTAAACTAGCATCCTCTCCTTCCTTGAAGATGATTCAGAGTCCCCTGCCTTAACTGACAATATGTCACTCTGCTTCAGGCTCTATCATTTTCTTTCATCCCAGACCCTTGACCAATAACTAGAATTAAGTAGCAATATAGTTCGATCAGGAAAATGAAAGTCTGCTAGGAGAGACGTGATTACAATGTAATAGATCTGTCGTACACGTATCAATGGAATAAGGACAACATGCTCCATCAAGGAGGGTGTTATACAAAGTTGGATTAATGATAATATATCAGTATGGGGGTACTCTCCCACGATATGGAATTTAACACCCTGATGAAGCCCCATCTAATTGTACTAATCCAAAACTAGGATGGTTCTTGGAAGCAGCAATGATTGAAAACCTACCCTATGTAAAGCAGAAATGATAAAACTTCTCAAGGGCTCTGAGAAGCTGATATGTCAGAACAGATACACAGATACACAGATACACAGTATAGAGCTAGAAAACCACAATTTAACAACAGTGAGAGAATTCAAAAGCCACTCCATTTACTACAGAGATAAGTGATGCTCTAGGGAGAATACACTAAGACCATCAGAGATGAAATTAAAAGACGCTTACTCCTTGGAAGAAAAGTTATGACCAACCTGGATAGTATATTCAAAAGCAGAGACATTACTTTGCCGACTAAGG
>SJYX01013389.1:460062-481761 GCA_006410675.1 Oreotragus oreotragus
TACGGATGTGAGAGAAAGCTGAGCACCAAAGAACTTTTGCTTTTGAAGTGTGGTTGGAGAATACTCTTGAGAGTCCCTTGGACTGCAAGGAGATCCAACCAGTCCATTCTGAAGGAGATCAACCCTGGGATTTCTTTGCAGGGAATGATGCTAAAGCTGAAACTCCAGTACTTTGGCCACCTCATGAGAAGAGTTGACTCATTGGAAAAGACTCTGATGCTGGGAGGGATTGGGGGCAGGAGGAGAAGGGGATGACCGAGGATGAGATGGCTGGATGGCATCACGGACTCGATGGACGTGAGTCTGAGTGAACTCCGGGAGATGGTGATGGACAGGGAGGCCTGGCGTGCTGCGATTCATGGGGTCGCAAAGAGTCAGACATGACTGAGCGACTGAACTGAACTGAACTGATCAGAGATTCTAAACAGAGATGAGGAAACTCTAGTATGAGCAATAGAATACAAAAAAAGATAAGTATCAGTTGAATTCTTAAGACCACTACAGTGGGTGGTTTGACCCATTAATTTTTCCCCTGTTAGTTTCCCTAGTAATGGGAACTAATCAGAATCCAAGAGGATCTGTCCAAATATGGGATCAGTTGATTATATGAAGCAAATGGGTCTTTGTAGTGAAAAGGGCGAATTACAGTAGCTAATATGGTGTTCCTTCCAGATAACAATTAGGACTGAAATGTTCATTAAAAACAAACAAATAAACTCCCCTCAACCAAGGGAACTGCCACATCTGAGGTTTTCTTCTCTTCCCAGGGTCAGTATTCATCTGTGTCTGGTCAATACAGGGGTATGAAATCATGATCACTTTGACTAAAACAAGGACAAAGATTCAGAGCTTCCTGAACAGCATTACAATCGCCTCTCATCCAGTCTCTTGTCCTTCACTTTGTAATAGTAGATAATGCTGAGGATACTCCCTAATCACTACAAGCTTGAAGATTTGCATCTCCGAGTCTATCTCCCAGGAAAAACTACTTAAGATAGAGATTATTCATTTTTACTTTCAGAATTCTTAGAATACTTTTGGACATCAGTTCAGTTCTCATATAATTTTACTGAGGAAACTCTAAATACCAAGGTTGGAATGCACAAATCCTTTCAAAGTTACTCATCCAAACCATATTTAAGGAAGTCCAGATAATATTTTCTTTGACATGGAAAATAGCAACATCTCTAATAATTATCAGAGAACAAANAGAATACTTTTGGACATCAGTTCAGTTCTCATATAATTTTACTGAGGAAACTCTAAATACCAAGGTTGGAATGCACAAATCCTTTCAAAGTTACTCATCCAAACCATATTTAAGGAAGTCCAGATAATATTTTCTTTGACATGGAAAATAGCAACATCTCTAATAATTATCAGAGAACAAACATTTGAGTATACATTACAGTTAAAATTATATACCAGACATCTTTATCCATACTTAAGGATTGACCTCTTTCTGAAAAGAAGTATGATATATACTGTGTCAAGTATGCTACACAGAATGGCCTGTTTTATGGAAAATAAGATAGAAAAGGGAAGGGGAAATGAGATGTTGCTAGGTACACTAGATTAAGAAGGACAAAGAAAGGATACACTTACAGCTCAGACTAAATTTAGCAGACAGAGGAAGTTATAAGGCCTTAATTTTATTTCCCTTGCCTCTGTCAAGGAGCAGACTCTTCAGCCTAGAAAAAGTAGGATAAATATATAATCTGAACAGAAGCCAAAGATGATTGAGGGGATAGTAAAAGAAACTTACATGTTCTTTAGTGAATTCAATCTCCAACCACAGAAACAATCTTACCAAGTCACCCTGAAGAGTTGTAGTGAGACTGTAAAGGCATTGGTAGTATTTTTGAGTAATCATGGCTAGCTAGAAAATGTGAAAGAAAAGATATGGTGGATTATATTTTGAGTTTTGAAAGGGCAAATATAACAGAAAAATTTACAGACCAGTGAACCTGGATCTAGACAAAATCTTCAAATGGATTATTTAAAGAAGAGCCTGTAAATATTTGTAAAGGGACATAGCTATGGCTAGATACTAGAATGCTAGACTCTCATTAATTCCTATGTTGATCCAGACATTAAAATGACAGATCATTTTATTCTTAAACACAGAATAGTTCAGAATTCCAACAAGACATTAACAGAGTCCCATGGGAATTATATATACAAGATAAAATCTGTGCGCTAGATGATGGCAAAGTCTGAAGTTTTATATAAAAAGAACACACTCAAGTCAATTGGGAAGAAATTCCAGAGCACTATGGCTCAAGTTTCATCCACTGCAAAAATTTAAGACACATTTTTTATGTACTTACCACAATGATATAAATAGCCCCATATTGTTTTAAGCATAGTAACAAATTTAGAAAATGATAGAAATTGAAAATCTGACTTCTATACATTTTCAGGATTATATTAACTCAACAAATGAGGTTATACATAATAAACTATATATTTAAGTAGCAACACTTTATGGTGAAAACACTAGCTTCCTGCTACCAGTGATGTGAAAGAGACTGAGGTTTCAATTGATGACAAGAAATAATGACTAAATCACTAGGAAGAAGCTTCCCAAAAAGAACAGGTCTGTCACATTAATAGTAGGATTATTATACAAATCAACACAAAGATAGTCCCAATTGTTGGCTTGTGAATCTTGAATTCTGTGTATGGTCCTAGTTGTCATTAGTTAGGAGAAAAAGAAAGATCACCAACACTAAACATATACCAAGTACTATTTTAAAGTCAGCAGAGAAGCCAGTGCTATTTAATTTTTATAATAATTAGTTGAGGTAGTTTAAATTATTCCAATTTTACAGCTGAAGAAATAAAATCTCAAATTGTTTAATAAATTTAGCCAAGCAAAGAAAGCTGTAAGTAGAAGCAGTAATGGCTTCCCAGGTGGCACTAGTGGTAAAAACAAACAAACAAAGACAATACAGGAGACAGAGGAGACTCAGGTTGGATCCTGAGTCAGGAAGATCCTCTGAAGGAGAAAATGACAACCTGCCGGGAGCCAGCGTGAGGAATCCCACCCATGGCAAAGGTCGTGAGAAAAGAAGCCCGACAAAACGCAAAGGTGTGATCTGGCTTCAGGAGTTCACCATGAGTTTTTCTGAACATCTACCCCCAAAAACCAGAGCCTGATTCTCTGAAGGAGAAAATGACAACCTGCCGGGAGCCAGCGTGAGGAATCCCACCCATGGCAAAGGTCGTGAGAAAAGAAGCCCGACAAAACGCAAAGGTGTGATCTGGCTTCAGGAGTTCACCATGAGTTTTTCTGAACATCTACCCCCAAAAACCAGAGCCTGATTTTATTGTACTGTGCTTTCCACTCTTCTGCCTCTAAAAGGAATTAACTTAGGGCTCCAGTTAACAGTCTTCTGCATATGAAAGGAACGATTCAGCTCAAACCTCTTTGATGGCTCTCTAACTTGCCTGACAGGTTTCCTCGGACTTTTTACAACTTGTGAATTGCTTACAGCCCCCCAACCGCGAGAGGCACAAAGCTCAAAGCATCTTAAAGATACAGAGCCTTTTCTAAAGAGCTAAAAATTATATTGGTGACGGTTTTCACAGTTGACTCAATGACTGCTGCCAGGCCTCCATATTCTTTATCTTTTAGGCACCTGGGAAGATATCAATGTAATCGGGATGCAGAAATAGGAATATAGTAGTTTTGATGTTAGCAACACTAGACTTTTGAGTTAATTACTTTTCTCTTTATAAATCACTGTACTCCTTTTACTTGTTATAAATTGTTGTATCCTTGCTGTGTAAGAATGTAACTTTATTTAGTGCTTTCTGAGAGTGGCACCAGACTTTGGGAAGAGCAACACTGTTAAGGCAAATAAGTCTTCTGGTTGACAAACCCTTATCAGAAAAGGGCTGTAAAATGTTAATTGGCCTTCTGGCCAGAAGATGATGTAAATCACCTAAGAATTATGTATACAACTAGGTATGCAGAGAGAAAGCCTGGTCTCTATAAGAATCAGGGCTGCTGACGCTGCATAATTTTATACTATCCATTTATCTCTATGTACAAAAAAAGGTATAAAAGGCCTTTCTGGACAATAGAGGAGGGGCCAGTCACTGGACTGGTTTCCCCCGTGTCTTCTTTACTCTATTTTCTGGCTGAATTCCCATCTGGGGCATGGAGGCTCACCATGTCTACTTACTTGCCTTGGCTTCTAAGATCCATGAGAGAGGGAGCCCAAGGCGGGGCACTCTCTGCTATTCAAATGGACACTGGTGGCCTAATGTAAATGGTGCAATCTTCTTGTCCTGAAGTTTTATTGGCTTTCCTCGTAAACCAAGTTATTCAGCCTCTTTTTTCCACTAAATTTTCCTACTACAATATTTCTTCCTAATCTCTCTTTATATTTCTAATTAAATAAATAAGTTTTTCCTCACCACACCGTCCCCGCTTTGAATTACCCTGGATCCACCGGGGCTGGACCCCGGCAGCAACCCACTCCAGTATTCCTGCCTGGTGAATCCCATGGACACAGGAGCCTGACAGGCTACAGCCATGGGGTCGCAAATAGTTGGATACCACTGAAGTGACTTCGCATGCACACACACAGAGGGAATAAGATTTAACCAAAATTTGTCAAACTCTGAAACTTTCTTAAAGTTCCTAATGAAAAACTCTAATAGTCTTAATAAAGAAACACAAGCCCATGGAAGATGGGATTTCAATTACCTATAATAACTGACCTTTAGCACTTTTCTTGGGCTTCCCCGGTGGCTCAGTGGTAAAGAATCCACCTGCAAAGCAGGAGATTCCAGTTCAATCATTGGGATGTAAAGATCCCCTGGAGGAAGGCCTGGCAACCCACTCCAGTATTCTTGCCTGGAGAACCCCATGGACAGCCTACTGGACTACAATCCATTGAGTTAGTTGCAAAGAGTCAAACATGACTGTAATGACTGAGCAGGCGTAGACAGCACTTCTCTTCCTTACTATGATTGTGACTATTTTAAAAGTCATAACTCTTCTGGTCCTAGTTAGGATCCTTTTTCTTCTTCTGCACAGCTTTCTTCTCTCTCACACACTTTCTCTCTCTCTCTCTCTCTCCACCCAACACATGAATGTGAATAAATGTTAAAATATTATTTATAACAAATAAACTATAAGACAAATGCATATGCCTTCACTTGTTTCCAATGCACTCATTCATATCTATAAATTAGTATCAGAAATTAACGAGGATTTCTTATGTAAGTTTATTATATTAATATATATTTTCAATATCAAACAAATTGAAACACATTGATAAACTGCTATAAATTCCTTCACATTGCAAATATTTTTACCAAGTGATATTTTGGGGATTCTTTCCATAAATGTATGTCTACATACACATGTACAAGTTATTTTACAGTTGTTTTAAATTGCAATTCTTGAATTTTATTAATAACACTGTAGTTCAAAGTCCAAGTGAAAGTAATGAATGGAAATATTACAAGTCCTAATGCTTAATCTTCAGGACAGATCTTTAGGTTTAAGAACTATTTAAATATCAGACTAGTAATGACCAAGATAAGCAGGGTTGATTTTGAGTCTAGTGGCATTAAAAAACGCATAATGTCTGTAACAGAAGACATTTGTTTTTGACAAGACATTGCTTGAATTATAAGACTACAGGCTTCAAGAATGTTCAATTCAGTTCAGTTCAGTCACTCAGTCGTGTCCGACTCTTTGCGACCCCATGAATCGCATCATGCCAGGCCTCCCTGTCCATCGCCAACCCCCAGAGTCTACCCAAACCCNGTTTTTGACAAGACATTGCTTGAATTATAAGACTACAGGCTTCAAGAATGTTCAATTCAGTTCAGTTCAGTCACTCAGTCGTGTCCGACTCTTTGCGACCCCATGAATCGCATCATGCCAGGCCTCCCTGTCCATCGCCAACCCCCAGAGTCTACCCAAACCCATGTCCATCGAGTCAGTGCTTCCATCCAGCCATCTCATCCTCTGCCATCCCCTTCTCCTCCTGTCTTCAATCTTTCCCAGCATCAGGGTCTTTCCAAATGAGTCAACTCTTTGCATGAGGTGGCCAAAGTATTGGAGTTTCAGCTTCAGTATCAGTCCTTCCATTGAATGCCCAGGACTGATCTCCTTTAGGATAAACTAGTTGGATCTTCTTGCAGTCCAAGGGACTCTCAAGGGTCTTCTCCAACACCACAGTTCAAAAGCATAAATTCTTCAGCACTCAGCTTTCTTCACCGTCCAACTCTCACATCCATACATGGCCACTGGAAAAACCATAGCCTTGACTAGATGGACCTTTATTGGCAAAGTAGTGTCTCTGCTTTTAAATATGCTATCTAAGTTGGTCATAACTTTCCTTCCAAGGAGTAAGCGTCTTTTAATTTCATGTCTGCAATCACCATCTGCATTGATTTTGGAGCCCCAAAGAGTAAAGTTTGACACTGTTTCCACTGTTTCCCCATCTATTTCCCATGAAGTGATGGTACTGCTTTTATATTTGATCTCAGTCCACAATACACTCATGCAGTTCTTTGAGGTTTTTTATTCAGACTTTGGAATACAAAGGCCACCACTCCTTTAATTCTGACCTACTATCTAGATGTTAAAGAATCCACCTGCAGTGTGGGATACCTGGGTTTGATCCCTGAGTTGGGAAGATCCCCTGCAGGAGGGAATGGCAAACCACTCCAGTATTCTTGCCTGGTGAATCCCTAATGGACAGAAGGGTCACAGAGAGTTGGACATGACTGAGCAACTAAGCATACATCTAGTTTTAGGCTGCCTGACTTACACTGTTCCACCACGCTGTTTACTGTCTTGCCTTTTGCATTTAAATAGATATTCCCTCACTGAAGACCTTGAGGCATTTTTATAGTAGTATGTGTTGCCTGGCTGGCTCAAGAGTAATACTTTTCAAAATTTGTAGATTTAAATTCTGCTCCTTGTTAATAATAGCTTACAAAATGTTCATGTATTTAACCATGTTTAGAGAACATTCTTTTACTTTGATATGGTAGAGAATCTGATTCACTATTGAACTGGAGTATATTAAGTAGTAAAATATTTAAATGTTACATGAATAACTATGTTCCATGTTTTGAGAATAATGCTTAGGTGGCTTGTAGCAACCAGTGGGCTTATGATGCTCTATAGCTTGTAAGTTCTCACAAAGGCAGTGGCTTCATAAACCAGAAAATAACTAGGCTATCAAAATCTTAATCCTCAAGGGATTCATATTTGAAATGGAAAGTTTGTATTATTCACTGGAGAAAAGAATTGTTAAATGCCTAACCATAGCATGAAAATGGAATAATTTTTCCAGACTTTAAGCATGTACTGCCTTTGTTGCTGTGGCCTATGATTTTTTCTTTATTAATGATTTATATTTATGAACTAAAGTAAGTTAACTATAATCTGTTAAATATGAACTTAAGTATTTTTTCTTCAATTTGTGGGATGACATTCAAGAAGCATCTCATACTGGTTTACTTTTAAAGAAAAAGACAAAAAAAACTATGAAAATTTGTAGTGTTTGTTAAAATAGATTATGATCAATTTTCAATTAATAAATATTTCTCACATTTTGGTGTGAATTGCTTTGTTAGGTATACATAGTAATGTTGACTTATTACAACCTGTGTTATACTTAAATTGCTCAGTTAACTGTAGCCTCTGTACAATATTTATGTATTTAGAAGTGCTTTGCCACAACCATAGGAACCATATGTAGTATTTGCTGTGTTGCACTACTGGAGTATGTTAATAGCTCTTGCCAACAGAGCACAGAAACCAATACAAATGATAATCTAGCTTGAGTTGTTTGAAAAATGAAAATTATTACAGTGGTATTAACAATGAGTGTACAAATTTAGAATTATGTCTAACATTCTTTATATATATTGTTGCCACTTATTATTGATTTGGGCTTCCCTGATAACTCATTTGGTAAAGAATTCATCTGGAATGCAGAAGATCCCAGTTTGATTCCTGGTTCAGGAAAATCCCCTGGAGAAGAGATAGGCTATCCACTCCAGTGTTCTTGGAATTCCCTTGTGGCTCAGCTGGTAAATAATCCACATGCAATGTGGAAGACCTGGGTTTGATTCCTGGGTTGGGAAGATCCCTGGAGAAGAGAAAGCACTCCAGTATTTTGGCCTAGAGAATTCCATGGACTATACAGTGAAAGTCACTCAGTAGTGTCCAACTCATTGTGACTGTATACTCCATGGAGTTGCAAAGAGTCTGACATGACTGAGCAAATTTTACTTTCACTTACTATTGACTAATGATACAAAAACAAAATTAAATCAATATCAGTTATATGCCTCATCTATGCTGAGCCCTTAGTTCTAACAGAACCCCTATGAAGTAGATATTTTTATTATCCATTTTATAGATTAAAAGAATGAAATTCAGGAATTTAAGGAACTCTCCCATTTTCAGCTAGTAAATAAATTAAGGAGTCAAGATGAAAGACAAGGCTGTTGACTTTAGCAGTCCTATTCTTGAATATCTCCTCATTTTATTCTAAAAGAGCCTTTCTCTTTAAGTATTCCTATACTTAATCAAATATTTTTTAACAGTACAAAGTGTGTTTGTGTGTGTGTGTGTGTGTTATGTGTAACATGGCTACAGTAACAAAAAAATCCTAACAAAGAATTATTAAAGTTCTGTGCAAAATCAGGTAGTTAATAAGGCTCCTCTGTGTGGTGGGTAGCCATTCCCTACTCCATGAGACCTTCCTGACCTAGGGATTGAACCTAGGTCTCCCACATTGCAGGCAGATTCTTTACTGTCTGAGCCACCAGGGAAGCCCACCTAGTGAGATGACCACTGTCATGTTACACATATATGTACCTTAGGTTTCTGATTTACTGTCAGGTACTATATTGCATAAGTTTTTACACATTTCATTGGTAGAGAACAAAAATATTATTAATTTTGTTGACATATAAAGCAGTGGTCAGCCAACTAGGGCTTATGGTCCAAATTCTGCTACTTTTTTCTGTAAATAAAATATGCTCATTCCTTATGTATGGTCTATGGTTTTACTATATAACTGTAGAGTTAGGTAATTGCCATAAGATCATGTGACTATACCAATGCCTCAATCAAAAATGAGAAAATGATTTTTTGATGGAATCAGAAAATGTTGTGAAATAATAGTTTTCAGGAAGATTCCCAGAGAACACATTTTGTTTTTGTATAAATGAAAATATTTCCATGTGTTTAATAATATATAAGTATCCTATGTGTTTCACTGACTTAATTTGTCTGACTAGCATCCATAGGCATTATAATTTATCAATCACTGTGTCTATATGTGATCTAACCCAGAGTGTTCTTGAACTCTTTGGCATGTTTTTACCTTTTTCAGTATATCTTGTCCTGATTTCATTTTGTTCTTGCTTCTTTGTGTTATTATTTATTATTTTACAGAGGAATATAAATGTAGATATAATTATATATATGTATATATAGATACACATATGACAATAGTAATGAATATGGATATAGACATACACATCTTTCTAGCTGAATCTTTTCTTAATATGTAAGACACTGGAGATACTTTTCAAGACAATGAGTTACATATAGCTAATCTCAATTATCTCCTCTCTGTTTTGGAAGATCATATTCTTTCCTCAGGCATGAAGTCTTCCAATGAGTTTTGCTTCTTTTAGAGGTTTTATTAGTTTTCTAGGACTGATATGATAAATTAAAGCAAAACTGGTGGCTTAAAACAACAGATATCCATACCATCTCTGTTCCTTTCAGTCCAGGCTGGAAGTATTTCTACTGGTATAAAATTCTCAAACCCTCTTTGCCCTCTGAATTTTGAGGAGATACATGCCATTAGACACCACGACTCTCCACAGATCCTTTCTGGGTAACTCCAATTTTCTTCCTGGCTTTTATTGATTGTTGTTGTGTACATAAGTCACATGCCTAATCACATGCCTAACTGTTATCTTAGTAAATAGCTGTTCAACTACACTCTTGGTTCTACCCCCAGAGCATGCTGTCTGGATGGGCTGAAAACTTTCCAAATCATCAAGCGCTGCTCCTTTTCATTAAACAGTTAATTCCTCAATTTATTTCTTTTCTCTCACAATATACTACAACCAGGAAGGAAAAATCAGATTGTACCTTCTAAATATGGCTTAGACATCTCCTCAGCTAAGCATCCAAGTTAACTGTGTACAAGATTTCTTTCTATATTCAACAGTATAAAACAATCTAGCTTTGTTTTATGCCACTTATAACAAGGATAGCTTTTCTTCCAATTTCCAACAGCATGTTTCTCTTTTCCATCTAATACCTCACCAGAAAAGCCATTAGTGTTTCTGGCAACATTCTATTTATAATATATGTATACTCTAAGGTGGTAGAAACTTTTATACAGTTCTGTTTATTTCTTTGAGTACTCACCAGAATCACCTTTACTATGTATGTATCTCTACCAACAGTCTCTTCAAGGTGGTTTAGATTTTACTGTCATGTGCTTCCAAACACTTCCATTCTCTATCCATTAAGAGAATGTATTCTTTGTGGAAATGAAAAATATCTCCATGTGTTGAATAAAGATACTTACACATCTGAGTATTTGATACAGTAACAATCAACTTTCTAGCACTAAAGTCTAACTTTGTTTCCTAAGACAAATAGGCAGCTTAAAAACAAACAAGCAAACAAAAAGCTTTGTTTCACAGTTCTGGAACCTAGAAGTTCAAATCGAGTTTTCAGCAAGGCCATGTTCCCTCTGAGTGTCAGTGAGCAGGTGGGGGAGGAGTGAATTCTAATTTTGCTTCTCCCAGTTTCGATTAATTATCAGCAATCTTTGGTGTTCCCATCTTTGTCTCCATTTTTCTTAACTGTTTTTTCTTGAAGTATTACAGGTATTATTCCTGAAACATTGCAAATTATCTTTACTTCACATGTATATATCTATTCTTTTCCAGATCATTTTCCGTTATAGGTCATTACAAGATAGTGAATATCTATACAGTGATACCTTGTTGTTTATCCATCTTATATGTAATGGTTTGCATCTACTAATCCCAAACACCCAGTCCATCCCTCCCCCACAGCCCCTTGGCAACCACAAGGTTGTTCCTTATGTCTGTGTGTCTGTTTCATAGATAAGCTCATTTCTGTCCTATTTAGATTCCACATCCAAGTAAAATCATATGTTTTCTCTTTCTGACATACTTAACATAAAAATCTCTAGGTTCATCCATGTTGCTGCAAATGGCATTATTTCATTCTTTTCTATGGTTGAATAATATTCCATTATGTCTCTCTCTGTGTCTGTGTATGTGTGGGCACGTGTATGTGTATGTGATATATACACCCCAATTCTTTATCCATGCCCCTGTTGATGAACATTTAGGTTTTTTCCATGTTTTGGCTATTGTAAATAGTGCTCCTATAAACACTGGGGTGCATGTAACTTTGCAAATTAAAGTTTCCTCCAGGTATGCTCAGGAGTGGGATTGTTGGGTCATATGATAATTCAACATTTGGTTTTTTAAGGAACCCTACCATTGTATTTTCCATACTAATTTACATTCCGACCAACAGTGTAGGAGGGTTCTTTTTCCTCCACATCTTCTCTAGAATTTATTATTTGCAGACATTTTAATGATGGCCATTCTAACTGGTGTGATGTTACACCTCATTGTGGATTTGATTTACATTTCTTTAGTAATTATCAATGTTGTACATTTTTCCATGTACCTGTTGGCCAGCTGTATCTCTTCTTTAGAGAAATGTCTGTTTAGGTTTTCTGCCTTTTTTTTTTTTTTTCCCCTAGATGTTGAGCTGTATGAGCTATTTGTATATTTTGGAAATTATTTGCTTGTTAGTTACATCATTTTCAAGTATTTTCTCCCAGTTCATATGTTGTGTTTTCATTTTGTTTATGGTTTCTTTGCTGTTCAAAAGCTTTTACATTTAATTAGGTCACATTTGTTTATTTTTGTTTTTCGTTACCCTAGGAGATGGATCTAAAGAAATACTGTTGTGATTTATTTCAAAGAGTCTCCTGCCTCAGTTTCTTCTAGGTGTTTCATAATACCTGGCCTTGAGTTTACATTTTTAATCCATTTCGAGTTAATTTTTGTATAAAGTGTTAGAAAATACTCTAATTATATTATTTTACCTCTAGCTGTCCATTTTTCCTAGCACCAATTATTGAAGAGACTGCCTTTTCTATGTTGTATATTCTTGACTCCTTTGCTGTGGATTAATTAAACATAAGTCCCTAGATTTCTTTCTGAACTTTCCACGCTGTTCCATTGATATATGTGTCCGTTTTTGTGCTAGTACTATAATGTTTTTTTACTGTAGCTTTGTAGTATAATATGAGATTAGAGAGCATGATTTGTCCAGCTCCATTCTTCTTCCTCAAGATTATTTTGGCTATTTGGGAGTCTTTTGAGTTCCCATGCAAACTCAAAAAGTTTTTGTTCCAGGTCTGTGAAAAATGCCATTGCACCGAATCTGTAGATTGCCTTGAGTAGTATGGTCATTTTAACAATCTTAATTCTTCCAATCTAAGAACACAGTATATCTTTCTATCTGTTTGTGTTGTCTTCATTTTCTTTCATCATCATCATACAGTTTTTGAGTACAGGTCTTTTGCCTCCTTGAATAGTTTTATTCCTAGATTTTTTTTTTTTTTTTTTTGGTATGATGGTTAATGAGATTGTTTCCTAAATTTCTCTTCCTGATATCTGTTTCTTTGTCTCAATTTTATGTGACCTTGTGTGTTTCTGTTTCTGTGTCCAAATTTCCCTCCTTTTACAAGTACATGACTTACATTGGATATGGAGCTTATCCTTGTCTTAACTTGAGGATCTTTGCCAAGCCCCCATTTCCACAAAAGGTCACATTCAGAAATTCCAAGTGATCTTAAAGTTTGCAGGGACATGGTTCAATTCAGTAAAGAGGTTAAAAAAACTGGTTGAAAAACATGGAAATTCCTTTTGGACTAGCTAACTTTAAAATTTTAACTTTCCCAGAAAAAGGCTTTGTACCACTATTGTTAACATTCACTAATCCCATTCCAAATAAAGAAATTTCAGGCTTTATGTAAGTTGTAAGTCATGCTTGGGTCTTCTTTTTCATGGAGGAGAGCCAAACATGAGGGTTTTGAGGGCCAAGTTCAGAATCTCTTATTTGTTAAAGGAATAGAAAAGAAAACTAGTTTAATGAATAAGTTATCAGGAAAATTGACATCAGCAACATAAACCTAAATTCAGTATGAGCTAGACAGCCATTTATGCCTGTGAGGATATCAGTTCCTTTTAGACACCAGCTTGATCAAACAAAACAAAGAACAAAATACATCCTGATCTCTCTTCTTTTCTTAGGACATTTTATTGCAGAGGTAGATTGGCTTAAATGATTGGTGCCCCTTGCCAAAGGTCTTTGTGTAAATATCAGGTTTTGTTTTCGGTCTATGTGACATCAAATCTTCTTCCTTTCCAGGTGATTGTGTTGGCACCCAGACATGAACTTCCTTCATCAGTCACAAATCAAACTCCTATACCAACTGGACTGAACATTCACTAAAGACAGACTTCCTGAAAGGAAAAGAACTGGCACATGATACTCCAGACAGGCTGCCAATACTGTCTTTTAATTTCTGTACGTCATTTTATGCTATTCCTTTATAATGTGTAACTGGTCACCCAGAGACTACCCTTCCTTTTCAGTACATTCTACCCCAAAGCAAATCAAAGACTGTCACACTACATACATTGTGAAACTTAAGCCTACCAATGTAACAGAAATTTAATGAAAACAGAAAGAACCATTTATAGTTATTAAGATACCATTCATCCATTTAGTTATTTATTCATTTTTTTAATTATTGCACTCCTACTACATGCCAGATATCTTTGCATATGAAGAGGTTACAATCTGATTTCATTTTTATTAAAATATAGTGTTAGTAAAATAACAAATTTTATTTTATAGGATTTTTAATGGTTTTAGTCTTGTACATAAAACACTAGCATAACACTTGATTAGTCTACCTTGAATAAATTGTGCAAAAACATTTTGCATGTGAGGTGTTTCTCTGGAATGTTAGCACAGACAAACCTCTAAGAGTATACATTTTCAATGGGAAAATGCAGGAAATCCTTCACTGAATAAAAAATAATTCACCTTCGTCACAGAAATGTTAAGTATAATTTTGAACTTCATAAGGGTCTACAATATTGCTTATTTTAATGAAAATTTTCACCAAGAATAGATTATCATCCTGCATCTGGGAACATAGAATTGTCTTCCAAGTAACTTCAACTATGTGCTAATTCATTCATTTTCTTTTGCTTGTTATGCTATTATGGTGATTTGGTGTCTTATGCCATGCTAATTTGTTCCTCTACTTTAAAAACTCAAAATAAATTAAACTGATGAACAAACACACAATTTGCTAATTAGCATCATAACAATTATCATAATAAGGCAAAGAAAATCAAAGAGAAGTAACATATAATCTTAATTTATTATCAGTGTGAAGAAAGCATAACTGGCACTAATCCCCTGCAAGAAAATCCTGCATAGAGAAGTCTGAATCTTTCAGAAGATCTTTGTTCCTGCTTCATTAACACCCATTAAGATATGTGCTTAAACAATACTACTGACTTTCAATATATTTAAGGAAAAAGAATCCTTACAAAGTAAAGAAAAAGAAAAGAATGAATCAAAATGTAAAGGACATCAATTAAAATTTTTCACTTTACTTAATTTCATTAACTGAATTTTTATATAATCCAATTATAAATCTAAAAAGTTCTGGTTTCTTTGGTGACTTGAATTTTCACCTTTAAAGTGTGGTCAATCTGTTACACATCCATGCACAAATCCTTAGAGCCACATCATTTTTGTTCACACAGTTCTGAACAAATAACAGTGAATCTCTTCCATTTCAGTACACAAAATGCTGTTTCTTTTCTCTTTTTTATCTATGACAATATATTATAGGTTATATAGTAAGGAAAAAATGCAAAGTAGAGGACACAAAATGTGGATACTAATTCTAAATAGGTGATTAACTTTTTCAGTTGAATGGAGTATGAAAAATAATTCCAGATTTTCTTTTTATTTCTTATAGTTGTACAAGCAAGGAAATTCAATGGCAATTGACTCTTAAGAATAAAATTAATCTGTATTATTTTAATTTAGCTTGTTACTAATTTGCAATAATGTCCTCTATGTTTGCAGTACAAGATTTCATCCTTCAAAAATTTACAACCAACAGTTTTAAAAAATATGTTATTCAGTTCAGTTCAGTCGCTCAGTCATGTCCGACTCTTTGCAACTCCATGCACTGCCACATGTCAGGCTTCCCAGACCATCACTAACTCCCAGGGCTTGCTCAAACTCATGTCCATCAAGTCAGTGATTGCATCCAACCAACTCATCCTCTGTCATCCGCTTCTCCTCCTGCCTTCAATCTTTTCTAGCATCAGTGTCTTTTAAAATGAGTCAGTTCTTCAGGTGGCCAAAGTATTGGAGCTTCAGCTTCAGTATCAGTCCTTCCAATGAATATTCAGCATGGGTTTCCTTTAGGATTGACTGATTTGATCTCCTGGTAGTCCAAAGGGCTCTCAAGAGTCTTCTCCAACACCATAGTTCAAAGCATCAATTCTTCGGAGCTCAGCTTTCTTGATGATCCAACTCTCACATCCATACACAACTACTGGTAAAACCATAGCTTTGATCAGATGGACTTTTGTTGGCAAAGTAATGTCTCTGCTTTTTACTATTCTGTCTATGTTTGTCATAGCTTTTCTTTCAAGGAGTGTCTTTTAATTTCATGTCTGCAGTCACCATCTGTAGTGATTTCAGAGCCCAAGAAAATAAAGTCCCTCACTTTTTCCATTGTTTCCCAATTTATTTGCCATGAAGTGATGGATGGTCTTGGCAACTCTCAGCGATCCCAGCAATTCCCTGCCGTCGACTGGTGGTTCCTATGGATCAGCACGCGGTGCCAACCCGGGCATGCTTCTAGACCCCTGGGAAAACCGCAGGAGCTTGCAGAATGTGATGCAAGCCAGTCAGCGATGCCTTGTGCAGCTTTCTTCTTTAGAGGGTTTTGGGATTTCCAGGTTGCTTCTCATGTTTGCGAACGTTCTTTGGATATTCGAGTGGCAGTTGCATTTTCTCCAGGATATGCAGGTGAATGTGGATCAGTTCAAGGAGCGGTGGCTGCATGGGTGCAGGAGAACCAAGAGGAGCTACTCCACATTCAAGGTCAGGAGGGGTGGCTGTGAGGAGATATCCCTCATCCAAGGTAAGGAGCAGCAGCTGCACTTTGCTGGAGCAGCCATGAAGAGATGCCCCACATCGATGGTAAGAGAAACCCAAGTAAGACTAAAGGTGTTGCGAGAGGCATCAGAGGGCAGACACACAAACCATAATCACAGAAAACTAGTCAATCTAATCACATGGACCACAGCCTTGTCTAACACAGTGAATCTAAGCCATGCCCTGTGGGGCCACAAAAGATGGGTGGTCATGGTGGAGAGGTCTGACAGAATGTGGTCCACTGAAGAAAGGAATGGCCCACCACTTCAGTATTCTTGCCTTGAGTTCCCATGAACAGTATGAAAAGGCAAAATGATAGGATACTAAAAGAGGAAATCCCCAGGTCAGTAAGTGCCTAATTATACTACTGGAGATCAGTGGAGAAATAACTCCAGAAAGAATGAAGGGATGGAGCCAAAGCAAAAGCAATATCCAGTTGTGGATGTGATGGGTGATAGAAGAAAGATCTGATGCTGTAAAGAGCAATATTGCATAGGAACCTGGAATGTTAGGCCCATGAATCAAGGCAAATTGGAAGAGGTCAAACAAGAGATGGCAAGAATGAACATCAAAATTCTATGAATCAGCGAACCAAAATGGACTGGAATGGGGGAATTTAAATCAGATGACCACTATATTTACTATTGTGGGCAGGAATCCCTTAGAAGAAATGGAGTAGCCATCATAGTCAACAGAAGAGTCCAAAATGCAGTACTTGGATGCAACCTCAAAAACAACAGAATGATCTCTGTTCATTTCCAAGGCAAATCACTCAATATCAGAGTAATCCAAGCCTATGCCTCTTTCAGTAATGCTGAAGAAGCTGAAGTTGAAAGGTTCAATGAAGACCTACAAGACTTTTTAGAACTAACACCTAAAAAAGATGTCCTTTTCATTATAGGGGACTGGAATGCAAAAGTAGGAAGTCAAGAAACACCTGGAGTAACAGGCAAATTTGGCCTTGGAATGCAGAATGAAGCAGGGCAAAGACTAATAGAGTTTTGCCAAGAAAATGCACTGGTCATAGCAAACANTATGAAGACCTACAAGACCTTTTAGAACTAACACCTAAAAAAGATGTCCTTTTCATTATAGGGGACTGGAATGCAAAAGTAGGAAGTCAAGAAACACCTGGAGTAACAGGCAAATTTGGCCTTGGAATGTGGAATGAAGCATGGCAAAGACTAATAGAGTTTTGCCAAGAAAATGCACTGGTCATAGAAAACATCCTCTTCCAACAACACAAGAGAAGACTCTACACTTGGACATCACCAGATGGTCAACACCAAAATTAGACTGATTATATTCTTTGCAGCCAAAGATGGAGAAGCTCTATACAATCAGCAAAAACAAGACCAGGAGCTGTCTGTGGCTCAGATCATGAATTCCTTACTGCCAAAATGATCATTTAAAATGAAGAAAGTAGGGAAAACCACTATACCATTCAGGTACGACCTAAATCAAATCCCTTATGATTATACAGTGGAAGTGAGAAATAGATTTAAGGGCCTAGATCTGTTAGACAGAGTACCTGATGAACTATGGACGGAGGTTTGTGACACTGTACAGGAGACAGATATCAAGACCATCCCCATGGAAAAGAAATGCAAAAAAGCAAAATGGCTGTCTGAGGAGACTTACAAATAGCTGTGAAAAGAAGAGAGGTGAAAAGCAAAGGAGAAAAGGAAAGATATAAGCATCTGAAAGCAGAGTTCCAAAGAATAGCAAAAACAGATAAGAAAGCCTTCTTCAGCGATCAATGCAGAGAAATAGAGGAAAACAACAGAATGGGAAAGACTAGAGATCTCTTCAAGAAAATTAGAGATACCAAGGGAACATTTCATGCAAAGATGGGCTCGATAAAGGACAGAAGTGGTATGGACCTAACAGAAGCAGAAGACATTAAGAAGAGGTGGCAAGAAAGCAGAAGATATTAAGAAAAGGTGGCAAGAATACACAGAAGAACTGTACAAAAAAGATCTTCATGACCCAGATAATAACGATGTCATGATTAGTCACCTAGAGCCAGGCATCCTAGAATGTGAAGTCAAGTGGGCCTTAGAAAGCATCACTACAAACAAAGCTAGTGGAGGTGATAGAATTCCAGTTGAGTTATTTCAAATTATGAAAGATGATGCTGTGAAAGTGTTGCACTCAGTATGCCAGCAAACTTGGAAAACTCAGCAGTGGCCACAGGACCTGAAGAGGTCACTTTTCATTCCAATTTCAAAGAAAGGCAAAGCCAAAGAATGCTCAAACTACTGCACAATTACACTCATCTCACACACTAACAAAGTAATACTCAAAATTCTCCAAGCCAGGCTTCAGCAATATGTGAGCAGTGAAATTCCAGATGTTCAAGCTGGATATAGAAATGCAAAGGAATCAGAGATCAAATTGCCAACATCCGCTGGATCATGGAAAAAGGAAAAGAGTTCCTGAAAAACATCTATTTCTGCTTTATTGACACTGTATAGATCACAATAAACTGTGAAAAGTTCTGAAAGAGATGGGAATACCAGACAACCTGACATGCCTCTTGAGAAACCTATATGCAGATCAGGAAGCAACAGTTTGAACTGGACGTTGAACATCAGGCTTGTTCCAAATAGGAATAGGAGTATATCAAAGCTGTATATTGTCACCCTGCTTATTTAACTTATATGCACAGTACATCATGAGAAACACTGAGCTGCAAGAAGCACAAGCTGGAATCAGGATTGCTGGGAAAAATATCAAATACCTCAGATATGCATTGACGTTGAACATCAGGCTTGTTCCAAATAGGAATAGGAGTATATCAAAGCTGTATATTGTCACCCTGCTTATTTAACTTATATGCACAGTACATCATGAGAAACACTGAGCTGCAAGAAGCACAAGCTGGAATCAGGATTGCTGGGAAAAATATCAAATACCTCAGATATGCATATGACACTACCCTTATGGCAGAAAGTGAAGAGGAACTAAAAAACCTCTTGATGAAAGTGAAAGAGGAGAGTGAAAAAGTTGGCTTAAAGCTCAACATTCAGAAAACTAAGCTCATGGAATCTGGTCCTCTCACTTCATGGGAAATAGATGGGGAAACAGTGGAAACAGCATCAGACTTTACTTTGGGGGGCTCCAAAATCACTGCAGATGGTGATTGAAGTAAAGAAATTAAAAGATGCTTACTCTTTTGAAGGAAAGTTATGACCAACCTAGATAGTATATTCAAAAGCAGAATCATTACTTTGCCAACAAAGGTCCAACTAATCAAGGCTATGGTTTCTCCAGGGGTCATGTATGGATGTGAGAGTTGTACTGTGAAGAAAGCTGAGCACCAAAGAACTGGTGCTTTTGAACTCTGGTGTTGGAGAAGACTCTTGAGAGTCCCTTGGACTGCAAGGAGATCCAACTCTGTCTCTTATACACATCTAGATGTGTATAAGAGACAGNTGTGAGAGTTGTACTGTGAAGAAAGCTGAGCACCAAAGAACTGGTGCTTTTGAACTCTGGTGTTGGAGAAGACTCTTGAGAGTCCCTTGGACTGCAAGGAGATCCAACTAGTTCACTCTAAAGGAGATCAGTCCTTGTTCTTTGGAAAGACTGATGCTAAAGCTAAAATTCCAATACTTTGGCCACCTCATGTGAAAAGTTGACTCATTGGAAAAGACTCTAATGCTGGGAGGGATTGGGGGCAGGAGGAGAAGAGGACGGCAGAGGATGAAATGGCTGGATGGCATCACTGACTCGATGGACATGAGTTTGGGTGAACTCTGGGAGTTGGTGAGGGACAGGGAGGCCTGGCGTGCTGCAATTCATGGGGTTGCAAAGAGTCAGACACGAGTGAGTGACTGAACTGAACTGAACTGATGGATGGTCTTGGTTTTTTGAATGTTGAGTTTCAAGCCAGCTCTTTCAATCTCCTTTCACTTTCATCAAGAGGCTCTTCAGTTCGTTTCCGCTTTCTGACATAAGCGTGGTGTTATCTGCATATCTGAGGTTATTGATATTTCTCCCGGCAATCTAGATTCCAACTTGTCCTTCATCCAGCCCGGCATTTTGCATGATGTAATCTGCATATAAGTTAAATAAACAGGGTGACAATATAAGTCTTGACTTTCTCCTTTTCCACTCTGGAACCAGTCTGTTGTTCCATGTCTGGTTCTAAATGTTGCTTCTTGTCCTGCATACAGATTTTTCAGGAGGCAGGTTAGGTGGTCTGGTATTCCCATCTCTTGAAGAATTATCCAGTTTATTGTGATCCACACAGTCAAAGACTTTACTGTAGTCAGTGAAGCAGAAGTAGATGTTTATTCTGAAATTCTTTTGCTTTTTTATGCTCCAGTGGATGTTGGCAATTTGATCTCTGATTCCTCTGCTTTTTCTAAATCCAGCTTGAATATCTGAAAGTTCTCAGTTCATGTATTATTGAAACCTAGCTTGGAGAATTTTGAGCATTTCTTTGTTAGTCTGTGAGATGAGTGCAACTGTGTGGTAGTTTGAACATTCTTTGACATTGCCTTTCTTTGTGATTGGAATGAAAACTGACCTTTTCCAGTCTTGTCACCACTGCTGACTTTTCCAAATTTGCTGGCATATTGAGTGCAGCACTTTCACAGCATCATCTTTTTATGATTTGAAATATCTCAGCTGGAATTTCATCACCTCCACTAGCTTTGTTCATAGTGATGCTTCTTAAGGCCCACTTGACTTCACATTCCAGGATGTCTGGCTCTAGGTGAGTGGTCACATGATCGTGGTATCTGGGTCATGAAAATCATGTTTTTACAGTCTTCCGTGTATTCTTGCCACCCCTCTTAATATCTTCTGCTTCTGTTAGGTACATACCGTTTTTGTCTTTTATTGTGCCATCTTTAGCCACTCCAGTGTTCTTGCGTGGAGAATCCCAGGGACAGGGCAGCCTGGTGGGCTACCATCTATGGGGTCACACAGATTCAGACACAACTGAAATGACTTAGCAGAAGTAGCAGTGCCCATCTTTACATGAAATGTTCCCTGGGTATCTCTAATTTTCTTGAAGTGTTACTCTATTTTAAATAGACATTCATTCAAAATCATTTTTGTTTTTCATGAAAATCCCTCCAATTTATCTCTTCATGACTAAGGCTTTTAAATTTTTTATTTATTTGAAAAATTGTTTTACTAGGACTGCTTAATATCAATATCATGAAAGAATAGATAAATGAAGATAGAATGTGAAATGTTTTCATATTAAATGATGTGATTTTTCTTAACATTCATATTTTCCTGTTCCTCTATTTTTGTATGCAATAGCTTACAAATATACAGATAATTATATGAAATCCTTATCAAAGTTGTAACTTTTTTATAGAGCTCATGTGTATTCTTTAAAA
>SJYX01013389.1:482059-498658 GCA_006410675.1 Oreotragus oreotragus
TGGAAAATGCTTTTTGTATATTTGCCTAATATTCAACAAAATTAGTAAACTTTTAATTATAAAGTTTTCTGTAGTTTTATGTATATATGTATAATCATATAAAATGGTAATATTAATTTCTCTTATTTCCTATCCTTTTGTTTTTTATATCTTAGTGAGTTGGCTAAGTCTTCCAGGAAAATATTGAATAAATACTAAAAAATATGAATACTAATCAATGTTATTGGCTGTTTTGTCTATTTCTTGATTTTACGTGTAATGATTTTTATATCTACTCATTGAATACAATATTTCCTATAAATATTGAACTGACATGATGCATAAGGTTATGGAAGGTCTCTCCTTGTCCTAATATGCTATTTTTCTCATGAATGAATGTTGAATTTTGTCATAGGATTTTTTTCTATACCTATTCATTTAATTGTTTCCCACCTTTTAATGTTAATGTAATATATTATAATATAGTCTTTTTTAAATAATCTTAAAACATCTTTGTATACTTGGGCAAGTCCAATTTGGCTTGGATATAATTTCATTTTAAACTACTGATGCAATCTAATTCCTATTATTTTATTAAGGAGTTTTGTGTTAATGTATATGAATTTGCATGCAGCCTTCTCAGTTTCCTTATCTGGTATGGCAGGCAGCCCTTAAGGTGGTCTCCTGCAAATCCCTGCCTCCTTGAATTCACACATTAGTGTTACCCTTCTCTCTCTGGACAGAATATTGCAGGATGAGATGAGATGTCATTTTCAATATCAGGTTCTAAAAATACTAAGACTTCTGTCTTGGTTATTCTCACTCATACTTCTGTCTCAGATACCTATCTCTGAGAGAAACAAGTTGCTATGTGGTGAGCAGCCCTATGAAGAGAACCAGGCGGAAAGCAATAATGTCTTCTTCCAGTGACTGGCATGTACTCAAAGCCTGCCAAGAGTCACAGGAATGAACTTGAAAGTGAAGTTTTCCAGGTAAGTCCTGAGGTTACTGCAGCTTAGACAGACATCCTGAAGCAGAACCTTTTAGATAAGCAACTCTGAGGTTATAGAGTCACAAAAATAAATAACAAATACTTATTATTTCAATCACTAAAATTTGGGGAAATTTTACATCTGATTCTGGAATTAAATTTTTACTAGGGGAAGGCAATGGCACCCCACCCCAGTACTCTTGCCTGGAAAATCCAATGGACGGAGTGGCCTGGTGGGCTGCAGTCCATGGGGTCGCTAACAGTCGGACAGACTGAGCGACTTCACTTTCACTTTTCTCTTTCATGCATTGGAGAAGGAAATGGCAACCCACTCCAGTATTCTTGCCTGGAGAATCTCAGGGATGGGGGAGCCTGGTGGGCTGCCGTCTATGGGGTCGCACAGAGTCGGACACGACTAAAGTGACTTAGCAGCAGCAGCAGCATTAAATAATTTTAATTCCCTCTTTTTCTACTTCCTTTACTGCTTTTACTCTCTTTATAACTTTGTAAAATATTCAAACTGTTTCTTGATTGTCTGATAGAGTACAATATACATTCTAAATGCTCTTGGGTTTTCTTTTTGGAAAATTTTAAATTATTGATTTAATTTTTAATAGTTACAGAAATTATGTGGATTTAAGTCAGTTTTGAAATTTTACATTTTTCTAGGAAATATACAATTTATTTTTAATATTTTAATGCCTACTGTTATTGAAGTTGTATTATTTATATTCTAATACTTGTATTTATGTCAGTTATTTTTCTTGGTTCATCTTGAAAATTTATGAACTCTATTAATCTTTTCAAAGAATTATATTTTCTGAGTTTTTAAAATTTTACTTTATCTTGTTTTTCTATTTCATTTATTCACTTAGGTTTTCTTCCTACTTACTCTGTGTGGCATATTGATATTCATCTTCAAAATGCTTAAAGCATTTACTTAGTTTTATTATTTGTTTAGTTTTTCTCCTTATTGAATATATGCACCTTAGACTGTAAAGTTCATTATAAGTACTGCTTTACCAGCATTTCACAAATTTGATAGGTAGTATTTTCATTATAGTACTTTAATTCCATTTGATTCCATATGGACTCGGATTTTATTTAGCAACATATGACATGTAGATTTATAAAGATTAAGTTTTTAATCTTTTTGTATTTTTTGATTTATAACAACTGCATTTTGGCAAAAACTTTGATCTGTATAAAGTCTATATTTTGGGATATATTGGCTCACACTTTAATACATGATTTATTCTCAATTTCTTAACTGACTTGCCCATTCACAAAGAAAATGTGTATTCAATAGTAGTTGGCTGAATTTCTATATGTCAATTAGATCACAGATGTAACTTTTTCCATCTTCTACATCTTTAATAAATATATTGCTGTTTGAAAAATTATTGGATATTATAAAAATATTCAAGCATGCTGATGGTATACCTTCCTATTTCCAAATTCTCTGTTCAGTCATATCTCATTTGCCATTTAACCCTAGTATTGCATTTTAATTTCAGATATATTTCATTTCTTAAATTTCTTTTTCAGATATTTTGGTTTATTTTTAATTTGTTATTGCTACTTTTATTGTTTAAAATTCAGCTCCTTACCCTTAAAGTTAGAAAAGATTTTTTTAATTTTATAATATATAATCTTTTTATTTGAAGTTTTTATGATTCTGGCCCTTTTGTTAAATTTTTTTTTCCTCCACACTGTTCTCCATAGTGACTGTACTAGTTTGCATTCCCACCAACAGTGTAAGAGGGTTCCCTTTTCTCCACACCCTATCCAGCATTTATTGATTGTAGACTTTTGCATAACAGCCATTCTGACTGGAGTGAAATGGTACCTCATTGTATTTTCGATTTGCATTTCTCTGATAATGAGTGATGTTGAGCATCTTTTCATGTGTTTGTTGGCCATCTCTATGTCTTCCTTGGAGAAATGTATGTTTAGTTCTTTAGCCCACTTTTTGATTGGGTCTTNATTCTGACTGGAGTGAAATGGTACCTCACTGTATTTTCGATTTGCATTTCTCTGATAATGAGTGATGTTGAGCATCTTTTCATGTGTTTGTTGGCCATCTCTATGTCTTCCTTGGAGAAATGTATGTTTAGTTCTTTAGCCCACTTTTTGACTGGGTCTTTGACCCAGCAATCCCACTGCTGGGCATACACATTGAGTAAACCAGAATTAAAAGAGACACGTGTACCCCAATGTTCATTACAGCGCTGTTTATAATAGCCAGGACATGGAAGCAACCTAGATGTCCATCAGCAGATGATTGGATAAGCAAGCTGTGGTACATATACACAATGGAATATTACTCAGCCATTAAAAAGAATACATCTGAATCAGTTCTAATAAGATGGATGAAACTGGAGATTATTATACAGAGTGAAGTAAGCCAGAAAGAAAAACACCAATACAGTATACTATCCCATATATATGGAATTTAGAAAGAAGGCAATGATAATCCCGTATGCGAGACAGCAAAAGAGACACAGATGTATTGAACAGTCTTTTGGACTCTGTGGGAGAGGGCGAGGGTGGGATGATATGGAAGAATGGCATTGAAACATGTAAAATATCATATGTTAAATGAATCACCAGTCCAGATTTGATGCATGATACAGGGTGCTTGGGGCTGGTGCACTGGGATAACCCAGAGGGATGGAATGGGGAGGGAGGTGGGAGGGGAGTTCAGGATGGGGAACACATGTACACTCATGGGTTGTTCAAGTCAATGTATGGCAAAACCAATACAATATTGTAGAGTAATATTAATCACATTTTTTAAAAATTTAAAAAAATTTCCTGAAATTTTGCTGATTTTTCTGACTCCAGCTCAAGGTGCCTTGCCATTTTTGTGTTATGTGAGTGTGTTAATTTTAGTTAAATAGTTATTCTCAATTTTCATTTTAATTCCTTCAGAGTTACTAGAAGACCTGGGTTGAGCCTGTTTTATATGGACTTGTTTTCCTATGATCCTAAGGGATTCTCCAAAAAGGATTCATTAGAGTTGCTAATGGTCTTTTCATGTTATTGTTGTCAGCCCTGGAAGTGAGAGAAAGAAATGCAAATAGTGGGCAATGAGATTCCAAACCCATGGATGTACATGTGTTCCCAGATTCATGTCAATGTATGGCAAAGCCAGTACAATGTTGTAAAGTAAATTAATAAATAGATTCCAAACCCAAGTGAGGATACGCTGTGCCTGCTCAGTCTCTCAGTTGTTTCCATGTCCGACTCTTTGGGAACCTATAGTGTAGCCCACCAGGCTCCTTGTACATGTGTTCCCAGATTCATGTCAATGTATGGCAAAGCCAGTACAATGTTGTAAAGTAAATTAATAAATAGATTCCAAACCCAAGTGAGGATACGCTGTGCCTGCTCAGTCTCTCAGTTGTTTCCATGTCCGACTCTTTGGGAACCTATAGTGTAGCCCACCAGGCTCCTCTGGCCATGGGATTTTCCAGGCAAGAACTTTGGAGTGGATTTATTTCCCCTCCACCAGGGGATCTTCCTGATCCAGGAATTGAACCAGTGTCTCTGGCATTGACTGGCATAATCTTTACCATTTAGTTACCTGAGAAGCCTGAGGATAAGCTAGTAACTTTTGAACATTTCCACAAGAGTTTTGTTGTTAATGTTGTTGCAATTGTTGTTTCTGTTATTTTAAATTTCACCTTTTACCTCCATCTAAAGTTTAGTTCAAAAGAGAAGAGGACCCAGCCTATCTGCTTATACTGGGTAAGTTTTCTTCTGACTTACTTTTTATTTTCCCCTCATGATTCTGAATTTTGCATTTGCAGAGTCATGACTCTATTTGTGTGTGGAGGAGGGGGAGACTTTTATCTAGCTTGTCATCCTGAGGATGAGGATAGTTTAACCACAACTACATACAAAAAGCTTACTGTTTGACAACTGCTAAGCTACTTGATTCTAAAGATGCATTCCAAAAGTACTGGGCTTCATCACCATGTTATCTTGAATTAATACCTACAGTTAGTTTTAATCTTATAAGTGATCACTGCTTTTTCATTTCATAACGAATTAATTAATTAAAAATGTGAGTTCTAATATTGAATATATTCATAACTAAACAGTGACTATCTATTATATTTCTGGAAAATGAATCCCCTTTTTTTTAAGGAATCTCCACACTGTTCTCCATAGTGGCTGTACTAGTTTGCATTCCCACCAACAGTGTAAGAGGGTTCCCTTTCCTCCACACCCTCTCCAGCATTTATTGCTTGCAGACTTTTGGATCGCAGCCATTCTGACTGGTGTGAAGTGGTATCTCATTGTGGTCTTGATTTGCATTTCTCTGATAATGAGTGACGTTGAGCATCTTTTCATGTGTTTGTTAGCCATCCATATGTCTTCTTTAGAGAAATGTCTATTTAGTTCTTTGGCCCATTTTTTGATTGGGTCATTTATTTTTCTGGAGTTGAGCTGCAGGAGTTGCTTGTATATTTTTGAGATTAGTTGTTTGTCAGTTGCTTCATTTGCTATTGTTTTCTCCCATTCAGAAGGCTGTCTTTTCACATTGCTTATAGTTTCCTTTGTTGTGCAGAAGCTTTTAATTTTAATTAGATCCCATTTGTTTATTTTTGATTTTATTTCCAGTATTCTGGGAGGAGGATCATAGAGGATCCTGCTGTGGTTTACGTTGGCGAGTGTTTTGCCTATGTTCTCCTCTAGCTTATAGTTTGTGGTCTTACGTTTAGATCTTTAATCCATTTTGAGTTTATTTTTGTGTGTGGTGTTAGAAAGTGATCTAGTTTCATTCTTTTTTACAAGTGGTTGACCAGTTTTCCCAGCACCACTTGTACAAGCCTATACAGATTGTCACTGTTAAGTAGTTTGTCTTCTGTGGACAATAGAGCCTTTAAATTTTCCTTTATCAAATATAGTTAGTAGGCAATAATTGAATGCCACTCTTGTATTCCTTATCTCTAATAAAAGTACTGTGAAAATAATCTAAAAATAAAATAGAACACTTAGTCAATACTCTTGAGAAATTTAAGTGTTTTTAGTGCATTTCGGAAAGAAAAAATATCTTGCATAAGACTCTATGAAATCATATAATATGTATATTCACATATATATTCATTGATTTTAAACAGTGTAAATTTTAAAATTTATGTTTATCCTGGGCCAGCAGTCTTTACAATAGAAAATGTTTTTTGACCTTTTATAAAACAGTTGTAATACTATGATCCATACTTTAGTTTGAAGTATTGCAAAAGTCTTGTGTTATTTGGAGTAAGGAGGGGAATTCCTAGAAAAAGAAAGGTATTTTATGAAATTAAATAGAAAATCAATAGAGTAATTGTTCTTCCTGCTAGAATGCTTAACTTTTTTGATTCCTCTTCAATTCCTTCATACATAAGGAAAAAAAGTCAGAAATTGAAGATAGATTGTTCATCTGCAGTGAAATGTGGTCTTTGTGATTATTAGTAAATAAGAAAGGAAAGTTACCCTTTTAGAATTTTGTCCACTATGTTGGAGCAAGTATTATTGAGAGTATAGTGACACAGAAGTTTGTGTGATGGTATATGACTGATATAATCCATTGAATTTGTTTTGATTTTAGCCCAAAGTATTGAATACTAGTTGATATTTGTCTTGTTTGCAATTTAGAAAAAATAATAACAAATGAAGAATGCCTGTAAATATCTGATTACACAGTGATGGCAGTTGCCAAACCCCGTGAATGTCAAATATGATCCCATTCTGCTCCATCAAAGGCCTGCTATTGAAAAAACAAAGTGTTTATTCTGAGAATAGGCAATTTGAGTCATCCAGGTGACTGATGTAAAATACTATTCCATTGACTTTGACAAATCAAAAAGTGGGTATTACAGTTTTATTATTGGTTTTCCTGTCACAGGCCATTTATGATTTTCATTATATATGTTTTACTTTAATCAGTGTTAGCCCAGTGGCTTGTTTTTTTAGGCTCTAAACAAACATTTATTCAGTGAATCACTGAACATATATTGAAATTAGTTCCTATTTCCTGAGAACGTAACAAGAGGAAGCATAGCTAAAAGGAAGAAGTAGCCCTTAAGGTGGAGAAGGCAATGGCACCCCACTCCAGTACTCTTGCCTGGAAAATCCCATGGACGGAGGAGCCTGGTGGGCTACAGTCCATGGGGTTGCTATGAGTCGGACAAAACTGAGCGACTTCATTTTCAGTTTTCATTTTCATGCATTGGAGAAGGAAATGGCAACCCACTCCAGTGTTCTTGCCTGGAGAATCCCAGGGACAGGGGAGCTTGGTGGGCTGCCGTCCATGGGGTCACACAGAGTGGAACACAACTGAAGCAACTTAGCTGCAGCAACAGCAGCCCTTGAGGAGGTGAGAATCTGGGATAGTGGGATGAGTAGATTCTTCAATACTTGAATTGGTTACCTGATCAAAATAGCAGTTTCAGTTTTACTGTGTCTTTGGTCTTAGGACAGACCTAGTCCTTGAATGTTTTAGATTATAGAGATGTGGGTTTTAACCCTGGCTCTATTCTGCCCTTTCCATGTGATATAAGGCCATACCTTAAACTCTGATTCTCATTAGTAGTCTACCTTAGGGTTGGTAGAGGGAGGGAAATATTAAAAAATGGTATTTAAATGTGAGTCATGACTCAAAAATAATAGTAAAACTGGCCTGCTTATATTGAGAGACTTAAAATGAAGTTACTTCCACAGTAGTGCCATGCATATACTCAGCATATAGTCCCAAAATGTCCCTTTAACAGCAGAGTTATGTAGCACAGACAAGACACTGCTTCCAAGGGAAAATGTTGGAGGGATTTAGTTATGAATCTTTCTTCAGGAGTAAAGACGTTTACTTAAAAGAGGTATGTAATCAAGGAAATATAGTCTGACAATTTTTTTTTCATAAAATAGTGACCAGTGGGCAACATTATCCTTCCTATGCTATTTTGAAGGTAAAAACCAAAGATAGTCAAAACTTCAGAATATAGGTCGCATATACTGTATATGAGAAAATATCTGTATATAAGTCTCACTTTACTGTTGGTTCCTCGCTCTCCTAGCTCATTTTCAGTAGACACGCCTACCAGCAGGGCTGTCTTGGCTGCTCATGGCCGTCCACTGGTGTTACCATCATGGCGGCTGCTCAGTTCTTGACTGTCACTTCTACTTTCTGCTATCCATGCCTTTGTTGGTGCTTCGCTACGTGCAGGACCTCCCTGGAGCAGGGAATGGCTGTCCACTCCAGTATTCTTACTTGGAAAAATCCATGGACAGAACAGCCTACAGTCCATGGAGTTGCAAAGAGTTGGACACGACTGAGTGACACTTTCAACTTTCTACTATGTGCAAGGAACATGATTGGTGCTGGATTTACAGTGGTTGACAAACAGATACCAGGCTCCTGTTCCTCATGGAGCTCGTGAAATGATGTGACAAAAACTTTACAGCTGACACTTTCATTAGTTCTTTTTTTTTTTTTTGGCCTTCCCAGCCCCTCTATAATGTCGTCACAGTGATTTACTTCAGTGTGCTACTAAGGATACTAAGACACTAAAAAGTTTGAAAACTTACCCAAGATCACACTTGTTTCTGTTTATTAAAGATTTGTTTATTGCCCCAGATTCTTTAAATAGGATGTTAATATTAGTTTAGATATTATAATCACATGATAATCTAATTTTTCATTTAGAAATCTCTGGATTCAAAATCCAAAAGTCTTACTCCAACTGACTTATTTAAAGAGATTCTTGTCACTTAGAATGGCTATGAAAGGGACTGTGCCTACTTCTGAATGATGGCTCAGAACCTAATTTTTCTTTTTTTGAGCTCACAGCTCTGCTGACCCATTCTGAGAGGATCTTTTCCTGTGATCACATAGTAGCAGACAGAGGTACCAGGGCAAAATCTTTCCAACTTCAGTTCCAGAGCAAAGATGCAATATCTTTTCTGGTATTCTTAGCAAAGATCTCAGTATTTGACCTGCCCTTATTTGTATGCCAAAACCAACACAGTACTGTAAAGTAAAATAAAGTAAAAAAAAAAAAAAAAAAAAGAAAGAAAGAAATTTAAAAAAAGAAAAAATAAAATGTCCTGATTTAAATAGACATGTTCTCATTCTGATTCATATGAACTGAAAGTATGTGGAGTAGCATCCCCAAACAAAAGCTGAGGATATTTCTAGAAGCAGAATACCTTCCNAAAAAAAAAAAAAAAAAAAGAAAGAAAGAAATTTAAAAAAAGAAATAATAAACTGTCCTGATTTAAATAGACATGTTCTCATTCTGATTCATATGAACTGAAAGTATGTGGAGTAGCATCCCCAAACAAAAGCTGAGGATATTTCTAGAAGCAGAATACCTTCCATATAGGCAAACATGAATGAAACCTTACATGCCTGATAGACCTGAGGTCTGTCTGTTCTCCAGCTGGCTCACTCCCCTTCCAGGCAAGTCCTGTCCAGAGAACCTGACCAGCTCTCAAATCTCAGGAGTTGTCAGACTGGGCAGTAGAGAGGGAAGACTCACTTGAAACTTGAGGGCACTGGTGGTGATGATCAAGTGCACCATCACTCTCAGTAAGTGGCAGGGATTAAAGCTAGTGCTGAAGCTTCCTCTGTACTTCCTCAGACCTTACGCCACCAGGCACAGTTGCCCTGACTTCCTGCCCACTGAGGGTTCTCTCTGGCAGCCAGAGCCTGCTCTTCCCAAGCTGCTGCAAGCTTGAATAGCCAGGGAATTAATGCTTAGCTAGTGATCTCTTGGTAAATGATCCTGAGACCTGTGTGTCAGGCAGAGCCCCAGCTGGGTCCTATTGCGGATTGAAACCCAGGTAGACGACATGAGGAAGTGCACTTTGTGGGCTCTCTTTCCTTCTCTCTCTTGTTTATTTTACTGTCCCTCTGTCAGTGTCTCCCAGCATCCCCTCTTCTCTGATAAACTGCCTTTTTTTTTGAACAAATAATTTCAAGATTTGTATGGAAATACAGTTATGTCTTTCTAAATCCACCTAAAATCTTTCAACATTTCTCAGTTCCCAAGGCACTTAGCACATTCCTAAATTTTAGTAACTAGTAACCAAGTGTGGGAAATAAATATATCATCAAATAAAACTTAAGCAAGAGAGAATTTCTAGTCCTTGAAAATGCCACATGACCCAATTGAGGCTACAATTCATTTGTTTAGATACTAATGACAAAATGAAAAATAAAACATAATTGGGGTAGTCAATGGTGATCAAATATTAGACTTTTATGATGTTTATTATTAATCAAATAGATCCAAAAGAGTCTGTGAATCTGGTATAAGTTCAAAATGTTATCTAGAGTTCAATTTTTTTTTAAGTGCAAATTTTAGGGGCAATATTTTAACATTCACTAGTGTTAGGATTACAAAAAGAATTCAACAAGTTAGAAATACACTGGATAGAAAATCCCTCATCTTAGTCCCAAGAAGAAAAGAAATTTTTATCTAATATTATGCTCAAAATTTTTCAGAGAATATTTTATAATACAAATAATTTCAAGATTTGTATGGAAATACAGTTATGTCTTTCTAAATCCACCTAAAATCTTTCAACATTTCTCAGTTCCCAAGGCACTTAGCACATTCCTAAATTTTAGTAACTAGTAACCAAGTGTGGGAAATAAATATATCATCAAATAAAACTTAAGCAAGAGAGAATTTCTAGTCCTTGAAAATGCCACATGACCCAATTGAGGCTACAATTCATTTGTTTAGATACTAATGACAAAATGAAAAATAAAACATAATTGGGGTAGTCAATGGTGATCAAATATTAGACTTTTATGATGTTTATTATTAATCAAATAGATCCAAAAGAGTCTGTGAATCTGGTATAAGTTCAAAATGTTATCTAGAGTTCAATTTTTTTTTTAAGTGCAAATTTTGAGGGGCAATATTTTAACATTCACTAGTGTTAGGATTACAAAAAGAATTAAACAAGTTAGAAATACACTGGATAGAAAATCCCTCATCTTAGTCCCAAGAAGAAAAGAAATTTTTACCTAATATTATGCTCAAAATTTTTCAGAGAATATTTTATAAACTAAAATTAAGTGGTCTTTCTTAAATGTGAGATAGTTGGAGAATACTAATTACCAAATCCAAATTATCAAAATTTTCCTTTTGATCCAAATGTAATTTCAAAAACATATGAGAATCTAAGAGGAAACATCTATTAAGTAATCATCAAGGGAGTGTTTAATCTCATTAGTCCAAAAGGAAACATAAATGCTGAGCTGAATATCTGTCAGCTTAAATTTAAATCTGAAGGTATATTTGAGAAATGTATATAGCAAATATATTAAAGAAAAAAATAATACTTTTGTTAAGAATTAATTGAAAATAAAACAAAAGCTATTATATTTATTACATAGTTTGCTAAATATTTATTTTAAAAACATGTTATGTACGTACTATTCTCTTTTAGCTACACTATCTTTCTTCTTTAGAAATCACTCTGTATTTAACTAACAAACTATGCCTGGCTTTATCTTCAAAGTCAAGCCCATGATATTAATATTTTCTTAATAAAGATGTGTATAAGAGACAGTTATTACATAGTTTGCTAAATATTTATTTTAAAAACATGTTATGTATGTACTATTCTCTTTTAGCTACACTATCTTTCTTCTTTAGAAATCACTCTGTATTTAACTAACAAACTATGCCTGGCTTTATCTTCAAAGTCAAGCCCATGATATTAATATTTTCTATTTACCTGCTGATTTATTTTGCCAATTTTGCACTGAGTGAGGACATGAGCATTATTTGTATAGTTTACTGCCCTGAGTTGGACCTGGCCCAAAGCCTAACATACAAAATAGTTTGCATCAAAGGTATTAAACTAAAGTCATTTTATGTAGGTTAGGCAAGTGTAGAAATAAAAAACAACCAGATTAGTACAGGCAGAGGTTATTTATTCAGAGCTTGCTCCAGCAAGAGAGTCAACCACTATTACTTTCATTTTCACAGAATCTCAAAGGCAGGCAAAGGGAGAGGAATGGGAAAGCTTTATAGTAGAAAAGAGGGAAAGTATGCCCTGACTGGAAGGTGTTGGCATGGAGAAGCTGTAGGCAGGCTTACTAGAAGGGTGTATACTATGTATTTGGATAGGCCTGCATATTTAGTTTTCTCAATTAGAATTAAAATGGAAACAAGACAGATATTAGCAAAGCAACCAATTACTAATCGGATCCTATTCACTTGGAGCTAATTGTTACAGGAGTTATTGTTTGTCTATATAGACTATTTTGTAGAGACAGTGGTCTGACTTCCAATAAGTTTGACTTAGAGATAGTAAGATGGCTTTCTGGACTGGTTACTGTAGATAGAGTTGTATTTTACATAAAGAGGTTCACAGCTATTGTCCTGATATATAATACTTTACCAAAATAATCTTATTAAAAACCTTATATCTATAAATGAATAGAGATGCATAAAAATAAAGCATGGAATCCCTCAGTGATCATATTTGATCTAACTTCAGCTACAATAGACAAGCAATTTCAAAATTCTATTTTGACCTTTACAAGATCATGAATCTTCAAAAACGTCTAGAACTAGACTAGAATAGATAAGTTTCAGATATAAAAATGAGAACAGTAACTATAACTGAAAAGAAAGAAAGATATGAACTGGAATTCACCTGTGGATCATGGCATCTGGTCCCTTCACTTCATGGGAAATAGATGGGGAAACATGGAAACAGTGTCAGACTTTATTTTGGGGGGCTCCAAAATCACTGCAGATGGTGATTGCAGCCATGAAATTAAAAGACACTTACTCCTTGGAAGAAAAGTTATGACCAACGTAGACAGCATATTCAAAAGCAGCGACGTTACATTGCCAACAAAGGTTCGTCTAGTCAAGGCTATGGTTTTTCCAGTGGTCATGTATGGATGTGAGAGTTGGACTGTGAAGAAAGCTGAGTGCTGAAGAATGGATGCTTTTGACCTGCGGTGTTGGAGAAGACTCTTGAGAGTCCCTTGGACTGCAAAGAGATCCAACCAGTCCATTCTGAAGGAAATTAGTCCTTGGTGTTCTTTGGAAGGACTGATGCTAACGCTGAAACTCCAGTACTTTGGCCACCTCATGCGAAAAGTTGACTCACTGGAAAAGACTCTGATGCTGGGAGGGAAGGGGGCAGGAGGAGAAGGGGACGATAGAGGATGAGATGGCTGGATGGCATCACTGACTAGATGGATGCGAGTCTGAGTGAACTCCAGGAGTTGGTGATGGACACGGAGGCCTGGCGTGCTACAATTCAGGGGATCGCAAAGAGTCGGACACAACTGAGCGACTGAATTGAACTGAATTCAATATTAAAACCTAGAATAAACCTTGATGTGAAATAACTGGTTTGTTATGAATCACTGGTAAGTGGTTCAGACGACTTTATGAGACTCTGGGACAACAAGAAAAGCTGCCTTAGCATAGTTCTTTGTGATTACCAAACCTTAGAGGGTAACTTGAAACCAGTGAGCCAGAAAACTTTTTTTTAATAAAAATCTACATTTGATTTGTATGTCACAGATAGTTTAAAAAATTAATATTTAAATTGTATTAAAATAAGTATCCTAGTTAAGAATAGGTGGGTTTAATAACAATGGCCACATAAGTCTTAAACCCTTCCCTCATCAGTATTGTGGTATTAACAATTTTTGGCAAAAGGCAATAAAAATGAGTAAATTTCATCACTATAGGAAAACAAAATTAACATGGTATTTCACCCAATTTTTAGGAAAAAAACATTTTAAACTTTTCCTTGATTTTAGTTATATTCATATAATATATATGATATTTAAATCATGTGAGGCAGTAATAATAATCTCATCAGATAAACCCAAATGCATTTGGCTAACCATAAATAAAACAAGAATATGTGTTTCAGTACACTCTCCTTACTTTGATTTATTTTCTTTCCTTTGAGACGTACCTCCTTAGTTCATGCTAACTCAAGTCTTCTGAGAATGTCCCAGCATAGATTTATTTTTCAGAACCTTCTTCTGTGTAGGACCCTGTCCTATGAAAATATATAGACTTTCCAACTTAATGTTTCAGACTATGCTTATTTTGTTAATATTATTCATGTTGAGGAAGGGAACATTTTTAGGGACAAATATAAATCAAGATGCTGGCTTCATAGTAAGAATAAACAAAATCTGCTGTCTTAGAATATGATAAAGTCATTTGAACTGCTTATCACTGATTTATAATAAGCCAATATATTCCATGTCAAAGTTTATCTGTATGTTTTTAAAGTATACTTGTAATGAGTATAATATTTATCAACTTTATATAATGTGCCACTTACTTTATTAGGTACCTTGAAAAATTATCTCATTTATTGTTTGTATCTGGAAGAATAGTAATCTCCATTTAGCAGATGATAAAACTGAGTGTCTAAAGGTTAATTGCTTTGTTAAAGGTTGCACAGGCAGTAAGCAGTAAAACTGTTACTCAGTCCAGTTCTTTTCTGATCTTCTGATTCCAAAGTCAACATTCTTTATGCCCTCCCTACTGGCTTGTGCTATAACACAGAGGAGTGAAATAACTAATAAAGCTCAAACATGGCCTTGACAGAAAATATATTAAGAATAGAACTATACTTCCTACTATCTTCCCATAAATTTCTTGCCTTCTAGATATGGTTGAAATTCTAAACACTCTAATATGCCAACATTCTCTTTTACTTGTTTTGAAACTGAACCTAGAAAGTTATAAGTCTTTTTCAAGTTCAAAAAGCTATACACACAGATGCAAAACTAGGATTCTGTTCTGACACACTTTGCTCTGGAAGCCACAAGGCCATAATGTAATAGTACCTGTGGTAGGATGATTCTCATTTTAGGAATAAGTGTGCCTGTGTTAATGTAAATGATCATTTTTAATGTATGTCCTCTAAATTAACATAAGTGATGTAGATTGTTAGATCCAGGGATAATTCATGTGCCTTGAAATATATTTTTGTCAGTGCTTGCTTATACAGTATATTTAATAATAACCATTTACATGCTTAAATATTCACAACCTGGAGAATTCCTGGAGAAGAACCAGGAGAAGTCCTGAAAACTTGAATCCAGTGACTAAAAACAAGATTTTGCTTCACTCTTTACTAAATAAATGTGCTAATGTAAGCAACTTTACATAATAAAAAAGGAGAGTATCCTTATGCCAAGCAAAAGATGAGGCAGCAAGCTTTCAGCTTAGAATTAATCAAAAGGTCCCTTAATATTCAATAAAATCTGTCCCTCTTTTGTTATATTTAGTATTTTAATAAGGAATTAATGATCAAAATTAAATTATTTTAAGGTTGGTTAAGCAGAGACACTTAATGAGAGTGATTTTTGCTCTTGGTTGAAGGATAATAAATGCAAAGTTATATCTCTATCACAGTGTGGTTTCAAAAAAGTGATTGAATTTTTCATGATTGCATATCTCAATGTCCTCCCCAAAGAGAATCATTAAAAAGTATGTCATTATTATTTTCTATAGTATCCTAAATCTACTATGTCTTCATGATGCCAAAGAGCTTTGACATGTGAAAAGTTTAATAGACTTCTTAGTCTCTGTATTCCAAACAATTTGTATCAATTACATTTCTTTTGTTTGACCAAATTAGACTTCCCTGGTGGCTCAGATGGTAAAGCATCTGTCTACAATGCAGGAGACCTGGGTTCGAGCCCTGGGTTGGGAAGATCCCCTGGAGAAGGAAATAGCAACCCCTTCCAGTAAGTGTCTGCCTCCAATGCGGGAGACCTGGGTTCGATCCCTGGGTCGGGAAGATCCCCTGGAGAAGGAAATGGCAATCACTCCAGTATTCTTGCCTGGAGAATCCCATGGGCAGAGAAGCCTAGTAGGTTACAGTCCACAGGGTCGCAAAGAGTCGGACACGACTGAGCGACTTCACCTTCCAGTACTATTGCCTGGAAAATCCCATGGACAGAGGAGCCTGGTAGGCTACAGTCTACGGGGTCACAAAGAGTTGGACATGACTGAGCAACTTCAATTTCACATTTATTTTGTTTGACCAAATTGAACAGTGATACCATCCTGGTTGCTTTAACATAAAAATAAGATATTTATACTCTTGGCAAATAAAATTCCATGCAATATATATAAATAAAGGTATATCCTATAAATATCTATTTCCTGATTTTTTCCCTAGCATAATACTTCTGAATATATTTACTAATGCCCACAGTATATGATACGTGCTTAGATGCTCAGTCATATGTGACTCTTTACAATCCTATGGACTGTACCCTGCCAGACTCCTTGTCCATGTGATTTTTCAGGCAAGAATACTGGAGTGGGTTGCCATTTCCTCCTCCAGTATATGACATGAAGTCACTGTAAAATAATACATTATCATTTTGTGATCACTGAGAATAAATTGGTAAATTGCATTTAATCAGAGCTAGTTGTAGCAGTTGCTGCTGCTAAGTCACTTCAGTCATGTCCGACTCTGTGTGACCCCATAGACGGCAGCCCACCAGGCTCCCCCATCCCTGGGATTCTCCAGGCAAGAATACTGGAGTGGGTTGCCATTTCCTTCTCCAATGCATGAAAGAGAAAAGTGAAAGTGAAGTCACTCAGTCCTGT
>SJYX01013389.1:506836-562061 GCA_006410675.1 Oreotragus oreotragus
TTCTCTTGGCAGATCTCTGTTAGACTTTGCCCTGCTTCATTCTGTACTCCAAGGCCAAATTTGCCTGTTACTCCAGGTGTTTCTCAACTTCCTACTTTTGCATTCTAGTCCCCTATAATGAATAGGACATCTTTTGGGGGTGTTTGTTCTAGAAGGTCTTGTAGGTCTTCATAGAACCATTCAGCTTCAGCTTCTTTGGCATTAGTGGTTGTGGCATACTTGGATTACTGTGATATTGAATGGTTTGCCTTAGAAACGAACAGAGATCTTTTTTTTTTTTGAGATTGTATCCAAGTACTGCATTTCAGATTCTTTTGTTGACTGTGATGGCTATTCTATTTCTTCTAAGGGATTCCTGCTCACAGTAGTAGATATAATGGTCATCTGAGTTAAATTCACATATTCCAATCCATCTTATTTCACTGATTCTTAGAATGCTGATGTTCACTCTTGTCATCTCCTGTTTGAGCACTTCCAATTTGCCTTGATTCATGGGCCTAACATTCCAGGTTCCAATGCAATATTGCTCTTTACAGCATTGGAGTTTGCTCCTATCACCATTCCCATACACAACTGGGTGTCCCTTTTGCTTGGGCTCCATCCTTTCATTCTTTCTGTAGTTATTTCTCCACTGTTCTCAGGTAGCATATTGGGCACCTACCGACCTGGGGAGTCCAACTTTCAGTGTCCTATCTTTTTGCCTTTTCATACTGTTCATGGGGTTCTCAAGGCAAGAATACTGACATGGTTTGCCGTTCCCTTCTCCAGTGTCCCACATTCTAGTTTTTCCTTGGGACTGTAAAAATTATTGCTATAGTGCCAAAGAAATCAGTTTTATATTGTATTTCATTGAAATCTGCTAAAACTAGCATTTGTTTTCCTATTTATCCCAATAGGATAGAAACTAGACACAAAAGACTGATATTTTCCACTAATAGAAAAGTCTAAACTCTTTTTTTATAAGCTCAAGTAAGATTAACATAGTTCATTAACTTATTTTCCTGCTATAGTCTCTAGATTAAATGAACAATAAAATGTTTTGCAATTTAAATAAGACCCTTTTGCACTTGTCTAAAATATTAATAGCAGCCTGTTTTTAACATGCTCCTGGGGTTATAGATTTTAAGTATCTGTATCTTACCCACATAATGGCATTTTATTTTCAAGGCCAATCAAACACCTTGAAGACTATTAAGGTGAGATCAAAATATCCAGCTAATAATCTGGTGATGTCATTGTGTAGAATTGTCTCATCTAAATCTGCTAAAACTAGAAGATTTTTGGACTGCATTTTGGACTCTTTTATTAACTTTGATGGCTACTCCTTTTCTTCCAAGGAATTCTTGCTCACAGTAGTAGATATAATGGTCATCTGAATAAATTCACCCATCCCCGTCCATTTCAGTTCACTGATTCTTAAAATGTCGATGTTTACTTTTGTCATCTCCTGTTTGGCCAATTCCAATTTACCTTGATTCATAGACCTAACATTCCAGATTCCTTTGCAATATGTTCTTTACAGCATCAGACTTTACTTTCACCACCAGACACATCCACAACGGGGTGCTATTTCAGCTTTGGTTCAGCCTTTTCATTCCTTTTAGAGCTATTTCTCCACTCTTCTCCAGTAGCATGTTGTTACCTACCAATCTTGGGAGTTCATCTTTCAGTGTCATAACTTTTTGCCTTTTCATACTGTTCATAGCGTTCTCAAGGCAAGAATGCTGAAGTAATTTGTTATGCCCTTCTCCAGTGGACCTGTTTTGTCAGAACTGTCCACAATGACCCATCCATCTTGGGTGGCCCTACATGACATGCTTATAGTTTCATTAAGTTACACAAAGCTGTGGGAAGACATATACTATTCTATGTTTTCTTGTCATTTTTCAGAAAACTTGTTTAATTTCATTTAGTTTAATTTTATTTGGTTTAATTCTCTGAAATCTTTCAGAATCTCTTCTTAATTATTGGTGTTATGAAGTTTCCTACTGATATAATTAAATACATATTGACTCTGTTATGGTGAGTACTTAGAGTTTTAAAAATTGAATATATGCAGTCAACTTTGAGAAACACTCTTCTCTAGTTACCATCCCACTACTTGCTAGAAAAACTGTTTTTTGTTGTTTGTTTGTTCATTTTGTTCTGATAAAGGCCTTCCTCGATTGACCCACCATGTCCTTTATGTTGTCCTATCATGTAATTCTGTTTTGCTTTTATATTCTCTGTTTGGGATACTTCTAACACATATTTTCCTTAATTTCATTGTCTACATTTCCTATCATCTTTTAAATGTTGTACAGCTGTTATCTCCTTAACTTTATCTATTTTTTATGTAGCAGTCATATTTATGAAAATTATTATTTTTTACTTTGGCTGAATATGTTAATTTAACTCTTGAAAATATAATCTTGTTTTCAATTACTTGAACATTTTATTCTGGAGTTACTTATATTTTCCTAATTACTTCCATTGTTGTTCATATTAGTCATTGTTTTTATATGCCATGGAATCAATTTTCCATTATGAAAGTCTGGCTTATTGCGGGTATATGAGAATCATCTTCTTTTCAATGTTAAATTAATTTTTTTTGGAGTATAGTTGCTTTACATTGTTGTTACTTTCTGCTGTACAGCAAAGTGAACCTGTTACACACATACATGTATCCCCTCTGTCCTAAATTTCCTTCCTATTTAAGCCACAACAGAGCACTGACTAGAGTTCCCTCTGCTATACAGTAAGATTTCATAGTTATCTATTTTATACATAGTAATGTATATATGTCAGTCCCAATCTCTCAATTAATCCAACCACTCCATTTCCCCCTGGTTTCCATAAGTTTCTTCTCTACATCTGTATCTCTGTTTTGAGAATAGGTTAATATGTAATATTTTCTAGATTTCATATGAATGATATTATATGAAATATTTCCTTTTTCTCGTTCTGACTGACTTCACTGTATAACAGTATCTAGGTTCATCCATGTCTCTGCAAATGGCACAATTTCATTCTTAAGGATGGTCCATACTGTCCTTCATAGTGGCTGTACCAATTTACATTTCCACCAACAGTGGAAGGCTTCCCTTTACTCCATGTACTCTCTAGCATTTATTATTTGCTTATTTTTGATGATGGCATTCTAACTGGTGTGAGGTGATACCTTATTGTAGTTCTGGTTTGCATTTCTGTATTAAAGTTCAGAGGTTAAAGCATCTGCCTGCAATACGGGAGACCCAGATTCGATCCCTGGGTTGGGAAGATCCCCTGGAGAAGGAAATGGCAACCCACTCCAGTATTCTTGCCTGGAGAATTCCATGGACAGAGGAGCCTGGTGGGCTACAGTCCACGGGGTCACAAAGAGTCGGACACGACTGAGTAACTTCACTTACTTACTTACTATTAATGAGTGAAGTTGAGCGTGTTTTCATGTGTTTGTTGGTCACCTGCATGACTTCTTTGGAAAGATGTCTATTTCACTTTTCTGCCGATTTTTTCTTTCTTTTTTTAAATTGCACTAAATGAACTCCTTGTATATTTTGGAAGTTAATTCCTTGTCAGCTGCTTCATCTGTAATTATTTTCCCATACTGAATGATATCTTCTTGTTTTGTTTATGGTTTCCTTTGTTGTGAAAAAGCTTTGGAATTTAACCAGGTCCCATTTATTTAGTTTTTGTTTTTATTTTCATTACTCTAGGAGGGAGGTCGGAAAGATCTTGCTTTGATTTATTCCAGAGAGTGTTCTGCCTAGGTTTTCCTCTAAGAGTTTTATAGTATCAAGACTTACCTTTACGTCGCTAATCAATTTTTAGTTTATCTTTGTGTACCGTGATAGGGAGTGATCTAATTTTATTATTTTCCTTGTAGTTGTCCAGTTTTCCCAGCACCATTATGTTGAAGAGACTGTCTTTTCTCTATTGTATATTCTTGTCTCTTTTGTCATAGATTAGGTAACCATAGCCTTGGAGAAGGGAATGACTAACAGGGGCCTGTGTTTATCTCCCAGCTTTCTATCTTATTCCACTGATCTATATTTCTGTATTTGTCCTGGTACTATACCATCTTGGTTACTGTAGCTATGTGGGATAGTCTAAATTCAGAGCGTCTGATTCCTCCAGCTACCTTTTTCTTCCTCAAGATTGCTTTGGCTACTCACTTCTTTTGTGCTTCCATATAAATTGTAAAATTTTGGTCTAATTCTGTGAAAAATGCTCTTGATAATTTGATAGGGATTGCATTGAATATGTAGATTCATTTTGATAACATACTCATTTCACATTATTGATTCTTCCCCTCCAAGTACATGGTATATTTCATCTGTTTGCATCATCTTTAATTCTTTCATCAGTATCTTATAGTTTTCTGAGTATGGATGTTTTGCTTCCCTAGACAGGTTTATTCCTAGGTATTTTCTTTTTATTGAGATAGTATATGTAATTGTTTCTTTAATTTCTCTTTCTGATCTTTAATTGTTAGTGTATAGGAATGCAAGTGGTTTTGTGTATTAATTTTGTATTCTGCAACTTTACCAAATTAACTGATAAATTCTCAACTTTACCAAATTTACTGATGAACTCTAGCAGTTTTCTGATGGCATCTTTAGTATTTTTATGTATAATATTATGCCATCTGCAAACAGTGTAAGTTTTACTTCTTCTTTTCCAATATGGATACCTTTTATCTCTTTTCTTCTCTGATTTCTGTGGCTAGAACTTCCAAAAGTGTGTTGAATAGTTATGGTGAGAGCAGACACCTTTGTCTTGTTCCTGATCTTAAAGCAAATGCTTTCAGTTTTTCACCATTAAGAATAATGTTTTCTGTGGGTTTGTCATATATGGCCTTTATTATGCTGAGATATATTCCATCTATTTCCACTCTCTAGAGAGTTTTTATCATAAATGGGTATTGAATTTTGTCAAAAGCTTTTTCTGCATCTATTAGTATCATATGGTTTTTATTCTTTGATTTGTTAATCTTATGTATCAGACTGATTCATTTGCATTATTTTTAAGATTCCTTGCATCCCTGAGATAAATTCCACTTGATCACAGTGTACGATTTTTTTCATGCATTACTGAATTCTGTTTGCTAGTATTTTGTTGAGAATTTTTTCATCTATGTTCATCAGTGACATTGGCCTGAATTTTCTCTCTTTCATGTGGATTGTTTTCTGTGTTTTTGTTTTTTTTTTTAATCAAGGTGATGGTGCCCTTATAACATAAGTTTGGGAATGTTTCTTCTTCAATTTTTTGAAAAAGTTTGAGAATGTTAGGTGTTAGCTCTTCTAAAAGTGTTTGATAGAATTTGCCTATGAAGATACCTGGCCCTGGACTTTTGTTTGTTGGAAGAGTTTTAAATCAGCTTCAATTACACATGATTTGTTTGTTCATATTTTTTATTTCTTCATGATTCAATATTGGGAACTTGTATCTTTCTAAGCATATGTCCACTTCTTTCAAGTTGCCCATTTTATCGGCATATAGTTGCTTGTAGTAGTCTCTTATGAGCCTTGTATTTCTGCAGCGTCAGTTTTAACTTCTCTTTTTTCATTTCCAATTTTATCAGTTTGAGTTATCTCCCTTTTTTCTTCCTTTATGAGTCAATACAGATTTATTGATTTTGTTTATCTTCTCAAATAACTAGCTTTTAGTTTCATTGATCTTTGCTATTGTTTTCTTCCTATTTCATTTATTTCTGCTCTGGCCTAATGATTTATTTCCTTTTACTAAATTTGGGTTTTGTTTCATGGTCTTTCTTTAGTTGCTTTGGGTGCAAAGTTAGGTTGTTTATTTGAGCTTTTTCCTATTTCTTGAGGAAAGATTGCTATAAACTTCCCTCTTAGAACTGCTTTTGCTGCATCCCACAGGTTTTGGGTCATTATGTTTTTGTTGTGATTGTTTCTAGGTTTTTTATTATCATTATTCCTCCTTTATCTCTTTAGAGATTATTGGTTATTTAGTATCATATTATTTAGCCTCCATGTGTTTGTGTTTTATACAGTTTTTCCTGTTACTGATTTCTAATTTCATAATGTTTTGGTTAGAAAACTTGCTTGATATGGTTTAATTTTATTAGATTTACCAAGACTTAATTTGTGACCCAAGATGTGATCTATCTTGGAGAATGTTCCATGTGCACTTGAGAACACAGGATATTCTGCTACTTTCAGACAGAATGTCTTATGAATATCAATTAAGTCTATCTGGTCTATTGTGTCACTGAAGTCTTAAGTTTCCTTAAATTTCTGTCTGGATGATACGTCCATTGGTATAAGTAGAGTGTTAAAACCCCCCATAATTATCGTGTTACTGTCTATTTCACCTTTAATGACTTTTCATTTGCCTGTGTATTGTGGTATTCATAATTTTGACATATAAATTGTTATATCTTCTTCTTGGATTGATCCTTTGATCATTGTATAGTGTCCTTCCTTGGCTTTTATAACAGTCTTAATTTTAAAGTCTTTTTGTCTGATATAAGTATCACTAGTCCAGATTTCTTTTGATTTTCAATTGCATTAAATATAATTTTCCATCCCCTCACTTTTAGTTTGTACTATCTATAGGTCTGAAATGGGTCTCTTTTAAACAGCTTCAGTTCAGTCACTCAGTCATGTCTGACTCTTTGCGACACCATGAATCTCAGCACGCCAGGCCTCCCTGTCCATCACCAACTACCAGATTTACCCAAACTCATGTCCATCAAGTCAGTGATGCCATCCGGCCATCTCATCCTCAGTTGTCCCCTTCTCCTCCTGCCCCTAATCCCTCCCACAATCAGGGTATTTTTCAATGAGTCAACAATTCATATAAGGTGGCCAAAGTATTCGAGTTTCAGCTTCAGCATCAGTCCTTCTGATGAAAACCCAGGCCTGATCTCCTTTAGGATGGACTGGTTGGATCTTCTTGCAGTCCAAAGGACTCTCAAGACTCCTCTCCAATACCACAGTTCAAAAGCATCAATTCTTCGGCGCTCAGTTTTCTTCACAGTGCAACTCTGGAAAAACCATAGACTTGACTAGATGGACCTTTGTTGGCAAAGTAATATCTCTGCTTTTTCAATATGCTATCTAGGTTGGTCATAACTTTCCTTCCAAGGAGTAAGTGTCTTTTAATTTCATGGCTGCAATCATCATCTGAAGTGATTTTAGAGACCAATAAAATAAAGTCTTTCAATGTTTCCACTATTTCCCCATCTATTTCCCATGAAGTGATGGGATCAGATGGCATGATCTTAGTTTTCTGAATGTTGAGCTTCAAGCCAACTTTTTCACTCTCTTCTTTCACTTTCATCAAGAGGCTCTTTAGCTCCTCCTCACTTTCTGCCATAAGGGTGGTGTCATCTGCATAACTGAGGTTGTTGATATTTCTCCCAGCAATCTTGATTCCAGCTTGTGCTTCTTCCAGCCCAGCATTTCTCATGATGTACTCTGCATAGAAGTTAAATAAGCAGGGTGACAATATACAGCCTTGACGTACTCCTTTTCCTATTTGGAACCAGCCTGTTGTTCCATGTCCAGTTCTAACTGTTGATTCCTGACCTGCATATAGGTTTCTCAAGAGGCAGGTCAGGTGGTCTAGTATTCCCATCTCTTTCAGAATTTTCCACAGTTTATTGTGATCCACACAGTCAAAGGCTTTGATATAGTCAATTAAGCAGATCTAGATGTATTTCTATGGGTCTTACTTTTGTGTCCATTCAGCCAAGCATTTTGATTGGAGCATTTATTCGACTTACATTTAAGGTAATTATTGATGTGTACATTACTACTGACATTTTCTAACCTGTTTTGGTTTGTTTTTGTAGGTCTTTCTTTTTCTTCTTCTTCCCTTCTTTTTTTGTTTTCTTCTCTTGTGTTTCATGCCTAGAGAAATTCCATCAACAGTTCTTGTTAAACTGCTTTAGTGCTGCTGGAATCTCCTAACTTTTGCTTATCTGTAAAATTTTTGAGTTATCTGTTGACTCTGATCTCCAGTAGCATATTGGATGGGGAGTTCATCACCAAAGAAATAGAGGAAAACTATAGAACGAGAAAGACTAGAGATCACTTCAAAAAAGTTAGAGATACCAAGGGAACAGTTCATGCAAAGATGGGCTCAATAAAGGACAGAAATGATAGGGACCTAACAGGAACAGAAGATGTTAAGAAGAGGTGGCAAGAATACATAGAAGAACTATGCAAAAAAGATCTTAATGACTGAGATAACCACAGTGGGGTAACCACTCTCCTAGAGCCAGACATCCTGAAATGGGAAGTCAAGTGGGCCTTAGGAAGCATCAATATGAACAAAGCTAGTGGAGGTAATGGAATCCAAGTTGAGCTATTTCAAAGTGCTATACTCAATATGCCAGCAAATCTGGAAAACTCAGCAGTGGCCACAGGACTCGAAAATGTCAGTTTTCATTCCAATCCCAAAGAAAGGCAATGCCAAAGAATGCTCAAACTACTGCATAATTACACTCATCTTACATGCTATTAAAGTAATGCTCAAAATTCTCCAAGCCAACCTTCAGTAATACGTGAACCATGAACTTCCAGTTGTTCAAGCTGGTTTTAGAAAAGGCAGTGGAACCAGAGATTATATTGCCAACATCTGCTGGATCATCAAAAAAGCACAAGAATTCCAGAAAAATATCTATTTCTTCTCTATTGACTATGCTAAAACCTCTGACTGTGTGGATCACAGCAAACTATGAAAAATTCTTCAAGAGATGGGAATATCAGACCACCTGACCTGCCTCCTGAGAAATCTGTACGCAGGTCAAGAAGCAATAACTGGACATGGAGCAACAGACTGGTTCCAAATAGGAAAAGGAGTACGTCAAGGCTGTATATTGTCACCCTGCTTATTTAACTTTTATACAGAGTACATCATGTGAAATGCCGGGCTGGATGAAACACAAGCTGGAATCAAGATTTCCAGGAGAAATATCAATAACCTCAGATGTGCAGATAACACCACCCTTATGGAAGAAAATGAAGAAGAACTAAAGAGCCTCTTGATGAAAGTGAAAGAGGAGAGTGGAAAGGTGGCTTAAAGCTCAACATTCAGAAAACTAAGGTCATGGCATCCGGTCCTGTCACTTCATGGGAAATAGATGGGGAAATAGTGGAAACAGTGAGTGACTTTATTTTTTTGAGCTCCAAAATCACTGCAGATGGTGACTGCCGTCATGAAATTAAAAGACTCTTGGTCCTTGAAAGAAAAGCTATTACCAACCTGCACAGCATATTAAAAAGCAGAGACATTACTTTGCCAACAAACGTCTGTCTAGTTAAGGCTATTGTTTTTCCAGTAGTCATGTATGGATGTGAGAGTTGGACTATAAAGAAAGCTGAGCACCAAAGAATTGATGGTTTTGAACTACAGTGTTGGAGAAGACTCTTTAGGGTTCCTTGGACTGCAAGTAGTTCCAGCCAGTCAATCCTAAAGGAAATCAGTCATGAATATTCATTGGAAGGACTGATGTTGAAGCTGAAACTCCAAAACTTTGGCCACCTAATGTGAAGAGCTGACTCATTTGAAAAGACCCTGATGGTGGGAAAGATTGAAGGTGGGAGGAGAAATGGGAGAAGGAGGAGAAGGGACAGAGGATGTGATGGTTGGATGGCATCGCCTACTCAACGGACATGAGTTTGAGTAAGCTCAGGGAATTGGTAATAGACAGGGAAGCCTGACGTGCTGTAGTCCATGGGGTCTTAAAGAGTCAGACATAACTGAGTGACTGAACTGACTGTTGACTCTGAGGTAAAGCTTTGCTGGATAAAGTATTCTTGGTTGTATATTTCTCTCTTTTATAGTTTTGAATACATCTGCCACTCCCTCTGGCCTTCAGAGTTTCTACTGAAAAAATCATCTAATAACCAAATGAGATTTCCCTTGTATGTTACTTGTTGCTTTTCCCTTGTAGCTTTTAATATTTCTTCTTTGTAATTATTTTTTTATTCATTTGACTAATATTTGTCTTGTTGGAGAAGGAAATGGCAACCCACTCCAATATTCTTGCCTAGAGAATCCTGTGGACAGGGGAGACTGGTGGGCTGCTGTCCATAGGGTCGCATAGATTCAGACACAACTGAAATGGCTTAGCATGAATACATGCATTGGAGAAGGAAATGGCAACCCACTCCAATATCCTTGCCTGGAGAATCCCAGGGACGGAGGAGCCGGTGGGCTACTGTCTATGGGGTCGCACAGACTGAAGCAACTTAGTAGCAGCAGCAGCATGTGTCTTATAGTTTTCCTCCTTTGTGGGATCCTGTGCTTCCTAGACTTGGGTGACTATTTCCTTTCCCATGTTAGGGAAAGAATCACTTTCTTTAATGCTATCTACCTGATTGGATCGTAGTGTGAGCAGACAAGCCATGCCAATTCACAGTTCTTATTTTATAATAGGCTTCCTATCAATTACAAATTCTCATATCTCCAAATTCATGCCAATTTTTCTTTGTTATTGTGTGTGTGTGTGTTAAATCTCTCGGTCCTTTAAAAATGTTTATTCTTCAACAGGTCCTCTTCCTAATCATTTATTGTGTATTCTTTATTCTGGAATATCAAATATATACATTAAAACTTTTATCTTTATCAAATGTGCTGTAATATTTTGACAAATGTCACTCTTTTCTGCCTGCTTCCCACTTCTAAATTTCACAGATATAAGAGCCCCTTAGGGGTCCCAATGACACACCTTTTCCTCCTCCTCCAACACCTACTTGCAACCATGTCTGTTCCACCTTACCCTCAATCATTCCCTAAGTTTTTCTTCCCAGAGAACTACGTTAAAATGTCTCATCCTTTATTGAATAGCCCACCAACTTCTCCTTCACTTTGCAGAAATTAAATCATATTCATATACTTAAACTTTTTATTTTAGTAGAATTATAGGAAAACCTGGAGCTAAGTAAACATGCCCAGTTTGCCATCTTGATGTTAAACATGCCTTTTGAAACTGTTACTAGGGATTAACGATTGATCTTATAGAACCTCAAAAAGATGCAAAATTTTAAAAATAAGTATTTTGAGAAACAGTTAGCCTATATGTAATGAGGAGAAATATTCAAATTCCTTTCTCAATAAGAAGCATTATTTGGACTTAGCTCTGATCATGATGCTGTCATTCCAGAGATCACATAACCAAAGTCTACTGTGAATGAATACTGCCCTTTACAAACCCCAGCTCCTTTCTACATAGCTTGCAGTGTCAAGATTCAGATTCCTTATCTCTCCTAAGGTTGCATTGCAAGATTCTAAGTGGTAAATGCTGACTTTAGCCACTATCCCAAATCACCATTCTCCTAGTCTAGGTCACAAAATATATATGTATTGTTAAAGAGGCAAACAGCTTCAAAATGAATCTCTTGTTTCCAAAATATCTCCTAGAAATTCTGAGGCATCTCTTGAGAAAAACAGCTTATACACTCCCCTATCATTAACATTATTGTCCCTGTATCTTCTAAGTCCCTATCCCCTGCCCCAGACAACTTTATTACACTCAGGATGAAAGTATTCACATCATTAAGTCCTAAAGTTTTATTTTTTTAATAGATATACAGAGGNTATTTTTTTGAGCTCCAAAATCACTGCAGATGGTGACTGCCGTCATGAAATTAAAAGACTCTTGGTCCTTGAAAGAAAAGCTATTACCAACCTGCACAGCATATTAAAAAGCAGAGACATTACTTTGCCAACAAACGTCTGTCTAGTTAAGGCTATTGTTTTTCCAGTAGTCATGTATGGATGTGAGAGTTGGACTATAAAGAAAGCTGAGCACCAAAGAATTGATGGTTTTGAACTACAGTGTTGGAGAAGACTCTTTAGGGTTCCTTGGACTGCAAGTAGTTCCAGCCAGTCAATCCTAAAGGAAATCAGTCATGAATATTCATTGGAAGGACTGATGTTGAAGCTGAAACTCCAAAACTTTGGCCACCTAATGTGAAGAGCTGACTCATTTGAAAAGACCCTGATGGTGGGAAAGATTGAAGGTGGGAGGAGAAATGGGAGAAGGAGGAGAAGGGACAGAGGATGTGATGGTTGGATGGCATCGCCTACTCAACGGACATGAGTTTGAGTAAGCTCAGGGAATTGGTAATAGACAGGGAAGCCTGACGTGCTGTAGTCCATGGGGTCTTAAAGAGTCAGACATAACTGAGTGACTGAACTGACTGTTGACTCTGAGGTAAAGCTTTGCTGGATAAAGTATTCTTGGTTGTATATTTCTCTCTTTTATAGTTTTGAATACATCTGCCACTCCCTCTGGCCTTCAGAGTTTCTACTGAAAAAATCATCTAATAACCAAATGAGATTTCCCTTGTATGTTACTTGTTGCTTTTCCCTTGTAGCTTTTAATATTTCTTCTTTGTAATTATTTTTTTATTCATTTGACTAATATTTGTCTTGTTGGAGAAGGAAATGGCAACCCACTCCAATATTCTTGCCTAGAGAATCCTGTGGACAGGGGAGACTGGTGGGCTGCTGTCCATAGGGTCGCATAGATTCAGACACAACTGAAATGGCTTAGCATGAATACATGCATTGGAGAAGGAAATGGCAACCCACTCCAATATCCTTGCCTGGAGAATCCCAGGGACGGAGGAGCCGGTGGGCTACTGTCTATGGGGTCGCACAGACTGAAGCAACTTAGTAGCAGCAGCAGCATGTGTCTTATAGTTTTCCTCCTTTGTGGGATCCTGTGCTTCCTAGACTTGGGTGACTATTTCCTTTCCCATGTTAGGGAAAGAATCACTTTCTTTAATGCTATCTACCTGATTGGATCGTAGTGTGAGCAGACAAGCCATGCCAATTCACAGTTCTTATTTTATAATAGGCTTCCTATCAATTACAAATTCTCATATCTCCAAATTCATGCCAATTTTTCTTTGTTATTGTGTGTGTGTGTGTTAAATCTCTCGGTCCTTTAAAAATGTTTATTCTTCAACAGGTCCTCTTCCTAATCATTTATTGTGTATTCTTTATTCTGGAATATCAAATATATACATTAAAACTTTTATCTTTATCAAATGTGCTGTAATATTTTGACAAATGTCACTCTTTTCTGCCTGCTTCCCACTTCTAAATTTCACAGATATAAGAGCCCCTTAGGGGTCCCAATGACACACCTTTTCCTCCTCCTCCAACACCTACTTGCAACCATGTCTGTTCCACCTTACCCTCAATCATTCCCTAAGTTTTTCTTCCCAGAGAACTACGTTAAAATGTCTCATCCTTTATTGAATAGCCCACCAACTTCTCCTTCACTTTGCAGAAATTAAATCATATTCATATACTTAAACTTTTTATTTTAGTAGAATTATAGGAAAACCTGGAGCTAAGTAAACATGCCCAGTTTGCCATCTTGATGTTAAACATGCCTTTTGAAACTGTTACTAGGGATTAACGATTGATCTTATAGAACCTCAAAAAGATGCAAAATTTTAAAAATAAGTATTTTGAGAAACAGTTAGCCTATATGTAATGAGGAGAAATATTCAAATTCCTTTCTCAATAAGAAGCATTATTTGGACTTAGCTCTGATCATGATGCTGTCATTCCAGAGATCACATAACCAAAGTCTACTGTGAATGAATACTGCCCTTTACAAACCCCAGCTCCTTTCTACATAGCTTGCAGTGTCAAGATTCAGATTCCTTATCTCTCCTAAGGTTGCATTGCAAGATTCTAAGTGGTAAATGCTGACTTTAGCCACTATCCCAAATCACCATTCTCCTAGTCTAGGTCACAAAATATATATGTATTGTTAAAGAGGCAAACAGCTTCAAAATGAATCTCTTGTTTCCAAAATATCTCCTAGAAATTCTGAGGCATCTCTTGAGAAAAACAGCTTATACACTCCCCTATCATTAACATTATTGTCCCTGTATCTTCTAAGTCCCTATCCCCTGCCCCAGACAACTTTATTACACTCAGGATGAAAGTATTCACATCATTAAGTCCTAAAGTTTTATTTTTTTAATAGATATACAGAGGGTATGTTCAGTGTACCAGAATTTTGCAAAGGAGAAATTATCAGTCAGGATGGTATTAAAATAAATATAAATGGTTAGCTGTTTCAATTTGTTTTTCAAAGGGGAATTCCTGTTAGAATGTGCCATTAAAACTTCTTTATTGTAAGACAGAAATAATAGCCTGTTTCTTTTGCCTTAAGACCTGAAAGTGATAAACCACCTAATTCTTAAAAAGTAAAGGATTTTCCATTTACATTGAATATAAGATTTTAATGATGTTATTGTTTAAGTGCTTGTCAACATTGAAAATGTGAAGGAACATTTCTCTGAGAAAATTTTCTGAGGGTATTCATTAGTTTTCTTGTAGTTTATTTCTCTATCTATGTGTGTAAAATACTTGAATATTGTTGATAAATTTATAGAAAGACAATGTTCTATTTTAAGTATGATGGAATAAAATTAATTTTCATTATAAAAACATGTATACAAATTATATTAATGTTTAAACTATAATAATATTGCAAGATGCATATATTAAAACCAAATGTTATACACAGTACCTTTCCTGCAATACTTGTACTTTTCCTAAAAAGTACTTCATTATAAAAGCTATCCAATTCAAAGTAAAAAAAAAATGTTTAAGTTATCACTGAAATATAAGTGCTCTGTCAGATATGTATTACATAATAAAAGAACAGTATTGCATCTTAAACAAATAAAAAGTAAACCCAGGAATCATTCACATATTTTAGCAGTAACTAGCATGTATACATTTATCAAAATATTTAACTACAACATCCGTATCACAGCATTTTCCCCACAAATAGATGGCTCTTTGAATAGAACATTCTGACAAATGGACCACTTATTTTTTCAAAATATCATGCATATAGATGATAAATTTCCAAACATTGCCTTCCCTATGTAAAAAACTGGCTTCAACTTTGAAAATTTTNCAGCATTTTTCCCACAAATAGATGGCTCTTTGAATAGAACATTCTGACAAATGGACCACTTATTTTTTCAAAATATCATGCATATAGATGATAAATTTCCAAACATTGCCTTCCCTATGTAAAAAACTGGCTTCAACTTTGAAAATTTTGTCCTACAATCTTAAGTGGGTGCTCCCCTTGAGCAAGTTAATTTTTCATATTGTGATATAAAATACCTTAATCTAGAGAATTATTCTAGTACTTTATTCTAGACTGAGTCAAAACCTATTAAAAAGTATATTTATCTAAAGAATTTCAAGTATGCTCTAAAATTCTTTTCCTTAAGTAGAAAAATTTGTGCTTCATGTGTGGAATAATCATTTGGCCTAGCAATGGCTTTTTAATTGAGATACAGTTGACATAAAATTGTATCAGTTTCAGATGTATAACCTTTTGACTTGATTTTTGTATATATTGGAGAAATGATTACCACAATATGACTAGTTAACATCCATCACCACAAACAGTTTCTTTTTTTTTTTCTTGTGAGAACTTTTAAGATTGCTCTCTTAGCAACTTTAAAATGTATAATACAGGATTGTTAACTGTAGTCACTATACTGTGCATTACATCCCCATTAATAATTTACTATATAAAAAGTAGTTTGTGTCTTTGGTCATTCTTTATCCACTTAGTCCACCACTGACCATATTCCTCTGGAAACCACTGATCTGTATTATTTATGAGTTTGAAATAATACAGATTTGTTTGTTTGTTTGTTTTTAGCTTTTAGATATAAATGAGATCATACACTGTTTCTCTGTTCAATGTATTTCACCTACCATAGTGCCTTCAAGGTCCGTGCATGTTGTCATAAATGGCAAGATTTCTTTCCTTTTTATGGCTGTATAATATCCCATTGTGGTGTGTGTGTGTGTGTGTGTGTGTAGTGTGTGTATCATATCTTCTTTATCTATTCATTCATTGATAGACATTTAAGCTATTTCCATGTCTTGAGTACTGTAGATAATGGTGCAGTAAACATGAGGGTTCATATAACTTTTCAAGTTTTCATTTTTGTTTCCTTTGGACAGCTACCCAGTTTTTTGAAGAATCTGCATTCTGTTTTCTATGATGGCTGCACCAAGTTTCATTCTCACCAATAGTGCAAAACAGTTTTGTTTTTTTTTTCTCCATATACCTTCCAAAACTTCTCTGTTGTCCTTTTAATAGTAGCCATTCTAATAAGTGTGAGGTAATATCTCACTGTGATTCTGATTTTCATTTCCCTGATAATTAGTGACACTGTGCATCTCCTCAAGTATCCATAAGCCTAGCCATTTATATTTCTTCTTTGGAAAAATGTCTATTCAGAACCTCTGCCCAATTTTAGTCAAATTTTTTGATTTTGATATTGAGTTGTATGAGTTTGTATATTTGAATAGTAACTTATTATCAAATATATGATTTGCAAATATTTTCTTCCCTTCATTGATTGTATTTTTATTTTGTTAATGGTTTTCTTTGCCGTGCAGAAACTAATTAGTTTAATATTGTCACAATATTTGTTTTGGCTTTTGTTGCCTTTGCTTTTGATATCAAATCCAAAAACAAATCACCAAACCTAAGTCAAGTAGCTTAACATTCATATTTTCCTCTAGGAGTTTTAAGAATTCAGGTCTTACATTCGGTTCTTCAATTCATTTGAGTTAAATTTTGTGTATGGTATAAGAGAGTTCAGTTCAGTTCAGTCTCTCAGTCGTGTCCAACTCTTTGTGAACCCATGAATTGCAGCATGCCAGGCCTCCCTGTCCATCACCAACTCCCAGAGCTCACCCAAATTCATGTCCATCTAGTCAGTGATGCAATCCAGCCATCTCATCTTCTGTTGTCCCCTTCTTCTCCTGCTCTCAATCCCTCCAAGCATCAGAGTCCTTTCCAACGAGTCAACTCTTCGCATGAGGTGGCCAAATTACTGGAGTTTCAGCTTTAGCATCATTCCTTCCAAAGAAATACCAGGGCTGATCTCCTTCAGAATGGACTGGTTGGATATACTTGCAGTCCAAGTGACTCTCAAGAGTTTTCTCCAACACCACAGTTCAAAAGCATCAATTCTTCAGTGCTCAGCTTTCTTCACTGTCCAACTCTCACATCCATACATGACCACTGGAAAAACCATAGCCTTGACTAGATGGACCTTTGTTGGCAAAGTAATGTCTCTGCTTTTCAATATGTTATACAGAGACTAGTCCAGTTTGTTTTATAAGTGGCTGTCCAGTTTTCTTAACATCATTAATTGAAGAAATTGTCTTTTCACCACTGTATATTATTGGCTCTTTTGTCATTAATTGATTGACAAAATATGTGGTTTTTTTTCTCCTGAACTCTCTATTCTTTTCAATTGATCTATCTATATGTTTTATGCTAATGCCATACTATTTGATTACTGTACTTTGTAGTGGAGTTTGAGATCAAGAAGCATGAGGCATTCAGCTTTGTTATCTTTCTTTTTCCTCATAGAGTTTCTATCTCATAGGTGAAAGGTGAATTAGAGAGGAGGAGTTTTAGCCAAGAATTACAATTTCTTAGAATGAGGCCATTATTTTCCAAATATGACACCACTTCCTAGTCATGTGGTTTTAATGGTGAAGGACAGGGAAGCCTGGCATGCTGCAGTTCATGGGGCTGCAAAGAGTCAGACATATCTGAGCACCTGAACAACAATAATGCTATTTAACTTCACTTTACCTTACATTCTTAATCTGTAAGTCAAGATTATAATAATAGGATTTATTTCATAATAAAGTAGACATGAGGATTAACTGAATTAGTATATATAAGATACTTAGTAGTGCGTCTGGCAGGAGAAGGCAACGGCACCCAACTCCAGTACTGTTGCCTGGAAAATCCCATGGACATAAGAGCCTGGTAGGCTGCAGTCCATGGGGTCGCTAAGAGTCGGACACAACTGAGCGACTTCACTTTCACTTTTACTTTCATGAGCTAGAGAAATAAATGGCAACCCACTCCAGTGTTCTTGTCTGGAGAATCCCAGGAACGGGGAAGCCTAGTGGGCTNGCCTGGTAGGCTGCAGTCCATGGGGTCGCTAAGAGTCGGACACAACTGAGCGACTTCACTTTCACTTTTACTTTCATGAGCTAGAGAAATAAATGGCAACCCACTCCAGTGTTCTTGTCTGGAGAATCCCAGGAACGGGGAAGCCTAGTGGGCTGCCATTTATGGGGTCGCACAGAGTCGGACACGACTGAAGTGACTTAGCAGCAGCAGTGTGTCTGGCATATACAACGTACTAAAAAATTTCTGCAATTTGCAATATAGACATAAGGAATCCTAAAAAGTCAGAAAACCATGTTATTTACAATTAAAAAAAAAACTTCATAGGAGCCAACTGTGATTCTACAGAGCATTCACATATATTACCTCAATGAATCCATTCCACCATTTATTATCAATCCCATTTAGTAAAAAGTAAAGAGGTCTTTCCAAGATCATGCAACCAATGCATGTCACTTGTGAATAACAGCAGCAGAGGAGTGGGTTGTTTTTATTTTGTAACTTTTATTAATCTTAGTTTTTAAGTTCTAATTGTATTCATGGATGATTTCCTTTTTAAATTTTTATTTTGTTCAATTTTAAAAGTTACTTTCCATTTTCAGCTATTAGAAAATATTGGCTAGATTTCTCACGATGTACAATGCATCACTGAGCTTCTCTTGTACACAATAGTGTTTACCTTCCATTCCCCCATCCTTATATTGCCCCTCTCCCCTCTTGATAACCACTAGTTTCTTCTCTTTGTTTATGTTTCTACTTCTTTTATGTTATATTTATTAGTTTGTTGAATCTTTTATATTCCGCATATAAGTCATATTATTTAGTATTAATCTTTCTGTCTGACATTTCACTTAGCATACTGTCCTTCAAGTCAATCTATGTTGCTCAAAAGACAAAATAAATGAAAAAGTTTATTTTTTATGACCAAGTCGTATTCCACTGTATATGCATAGCCCATCTTCTTTATCCATTCATCTATTGATGAACACTGAGATTGTTTCCATGTCTTAGAAACTGCAGATAATGCTACTATGAACATTGGGTGCATTTAGCTTTTTGAATTAGTGGGACTTTTTCATGTACCCAGGACTAGAATTGTTGGATCTTATGGTAGTTCCACATTTAGCTTTTTAGAAATCTCTATGCTGTTTTCCACAGTGGTTGCTGCAATTTACACCTCACCAGAAGTGTGTAAGGAAACCCTTTCTTCCACATTCTCACCAACATTTGTTATTTGTAGACCTTTTTGATGGTAGCCATTGTTACCTGTGTTAGTTGACATATCATTGTGGTTTTGATTTGCATATCCCTGATGATTGGCAATGTTGAGCATCCCTTCTGTGCCTATTTGCCATCTGCATTTTCTCATTGGAAAAATGCCTGTTCAGCTCTTCTGCTATTTTTAATTAATTTTTTGATGTTGAGTTGTATGAGTTTATATATTTTGGATATTAATTTCTTATTTCTTATCAGTCACTTTATTTGCAAATATTTTCTCCTATTCAGTAATTTGCTTTTCATGTTGTTATAGTTTCCTTCACTGTGCAAAAGCTTTTAAGTTAAATTAGGTCCCATTTTTTAATTTTTGCTTTTATTTCCTTTACCTTAGGAGACATATCCAGAACAAATATTATTATTTATTTTTACTATTACTATTATTTATGTTGATGACTGTTGTGCCTATATTTTCCTTTATGAGTTTTAAAATATCAGGTCTTACATTTAGGTCTTTAATCAATTTTGAGTTTCTTTTCATATATGGTATTAGAGAATGTTCTCATTTATTCTTTTACATGTAATTTTCCAGTTTCCTATGTACCACTCACTTAACAGAGATGTCTTTTTGCCTCCTTTCTCATGAATGAATTGACCATAAGTAGTTAGGCTTATTTCTGGATTTTCTATACTGTTCCATTGATCTATGTGTTTATTTTTGTTTCAGTTGTTGCTTAGGCACTAACTCATATCCAACTCTTTTGTGACCCCATGGGATGTAACCCACCAGGCTCCTCTGCCCATGAGATTTCCCAGGCAAGAATACAGGAATGGGTTGCCGTTTCCTTCTCCAGGGGGTCTTTCTGACCTAGATATTGAACCTGTATCTTCCACATTGACAGGAAGATTCTTTCCCACTGAACCACCAGGGAAGCCCAGTACCACCATACTACTAAAACTCATCAATGAATACGGTACAGTTGCAGAATACAAAATTAATATATAGAAATCTGTTGTATTTCTGTACACTAACAATGGAATATCAGACAGGGAAATTAATAAAACAATCCCATTTAACATCACATCGAAAAAAAGAAAATACTAGGAAGGAAAAATGACTGAGGAGACAGAGGCCTATACTCTGAAAACTAAGATGATGGTGAAAGAAATTTCAGATGGCACAAACCGATGAAAATATATGCCATGTTCTTGGATTGTAAGAATCAACAGTGTTAAAATGACCATACTAGTTAAGGCAGTCTACAGATTAAATGCAGTCCCTATCAAAATACATCAGGATTTTTCACAGAACCAGAACAAAAAAATTTAGACTTGTACGGAAACACAGAAGACCCTGGATCGGCATTAAATCTTGAGAAAGAATAGAATTGGAGAAATACTGATTCTTGCCTTCAGACTATAACATACAGTCAGTTCAGTTCAGTCACTAAGTCGTGTCCAACTCTTTGCGACCCCATGAACTGCAACAGCCAGGCCTCCCTGTCCGTCACCAACTCCCAGAGTCCACCCAAACCCATGCACATCGATTCAGAGATGCCATCCAACCATCTCATCCTCTGTCGTCCCTTCTCTTGCTGCCCTCAATCATTCCCAGCATCAGAGTCTTTTCCAATGAGTCAGCTCTTCCCATGAGGTGGTCAAAGTACTGGAGTTTCAGCTTCAACATCAGTCCTTCCAATGAACACTCAGGACTGATCTTTAGGATGGACTTGTTGGATCTCCATGCAGTCCAAGGGACTCCCAAGAGTCTTCACCAACACAATTCAAAAGCATCAATTCTTTGGTCTCAGCTTTATTTATAGTCCACCTGTCACATCCATACATGACCACTGGAAAAACCATAGCTTTGACTAGATGGACTTTTGTTGGCAAAGTAATGTCTCTGCTTTTGAATATTCTGTCTTGGTCATAACTTTCCTTCCAAGGAGTAACATATAGTTACAGTATTCAAAACTTTATGATACTGCTCCCTTTCTTAAGATTGCTTTGGATATTTAGGGTGTTTCATAATCCCATACAAATTTTAGAGTTATTTGTTTTATTTTTTTTTAAATACCACTGGTCTTCTAGTAAGGATTGGGTTGAATCTGTATATTTCTGTATGGGCAGTTTAACAGTATTAATTCTTCCAACCATGGTCATGGGTATCTTTCCATTTTTTTGTTACTTCTTCAATTTTTCTTCACTCTCTTATAGTTTAGGGTGCAGATCTTTTTTACCTCCTTTGTTAAATATATTCCTAGGATTTTTTTAAATGGAAATGTCAATGGGAAATGTTTCTTAATTTCTTCTAATAGTTCATTGTTGGCATATAGAAAAAAGTAATATATAGAAATTTATATTGTATCCTGAAACAGGAGATGTAAGAATTGCAGGTTCAGTCCCTGGGTTGGGAAGATCCCATGGAGGGAGGGCACAGCAGCCCACTCCAGTATTCTTGTTGCAGAACCCCATATAGAGAGGAGCCTGGTGGACTATGGTCTATAGTGTCACAAAGAATCAGATACAACTGAAGTGATTTAGCACAGCACAACTTTACTAAATTTGGTTTTTGTTCTTATAGTGTTTTGGTCAAATTCTTAGGGATTTCTATATAGTATTATATTATCTGCAAATGGCGATGGTTTTACTTTATTCTTTCCAATTGGTTCTCTTTCTTTCTCTTTCCTAGTTTCTCTGGCTAGAACTTCTTACACTATGTTAAGTGGCAAGAGTGGCTATTCTTGTCTGTTCTTTATCTTAGAGGAAATGTTTTCAAATTATCACCATTGAGTATGATGTTAGCTATAGGTCTGTTATATTTGGCCTTTATTATGTTGAGACATGTTCCCTCTAAAACCACTTCCTTGAGAGTTTTTATTATAAATGGATATTAAGGTTTGTCAAATGTTGCTTTTCCTATATTTATTTAGATGATCATATGAATTTTATTCTTATTTTATTGATCTGATATGTCACTTTGATTTATGTATATTATTCCATTTTTCAATCCTGGAATAAATGTCATTTGATCAGGTATATGTGACTTTATTGTATTGTTGAATTTGTTTTACTTTTTTTTTTTTTTTTTGGTATTTTCGCATCTAGTTTGTAAGGGATGCTGCTGCTAAGTCACTTCAGTCGTGTCAGACTCTGTGCGACCCCATAGACAGCAGTCCACCAGGCTCCACCGTCCCTGGGATTCTCCAGACAAGAACACTGAAGTGGGTTGCCATTTCCTTCTCCAATACATGAAAGTGAAAAGTGAAAGTGAAGTCGCTCAGTCGTGTCCAACTCTTGGCAACCCCATGGACTGCAGCCCACCGGGCTCCTCCGTCCATGGGACTTTCCAGACAAGAGTACTGGAGTGGGATGTCATTGATAGTGACCTGTAATTTTATTTTCTTCTAATGCTTTCTCATAAAATGTGTTTGGAAGTGGTCCTTCCTATGTTATTTTTTGGAAAAAAGAAAAGAGAGAGAGAGAAAAAAAAAAGAATTGTTTTTAATTCCCTTTGAATGTTTGGTAAAATTCACCAGTGAAGTTGTCTGGTCCTGGTCTTTTGTATTTTAGGTGGTTTTTAATTACTGATACAATGTCTATATTGCTAATCAGTTTATTCAGGTTTTCCATGTTATGATGTGGTCTTGGCAGGTTTTATTTCTAGGAATTTATTTCCTCTAAGTTGTCCAATTTGTTGGTATACACTTACACTCTTCTTTTATGATCCTTTCTATTTCTATGATAGTGGCTCAAGTCTCCACTTTCATTTCTGATTTTATTTGAGTCCCTTCTCTTATTTTCTTGGTAATCATATCTAAAGGTTTGTTGGTTTGGTTTTTCTTTTCAAAAACTAGTACATGGTTTCTGATATTTTCTACTCTGTTTTGGTCTCTTTTTTATTTCCCCTCTGGCCTTTGTTATTTTCTTTCTTCTACTGACTTTGGGCTTTATATCTTCTTCTTTTTCCAGTTCATTGAGGTATGATGCGTATCACAATTTGGGGTATGATGTGTTTCCATTTTTAAAGTATTTTTTAAATTTATGTTTTGATTTCCTTGAATCAAGAAATGGTTAGTATCATGTTGTTTAATATCTACATACTGATTAATTTGCCTTTTTTTCCCCCCGTATTGATTTCTAGCTGCAACTTCATACCACTGTGGTAGGAAAGGTACTCTTGATATAATTTCAGTCTTCTTAAATTTATTAAGACTTGTTTTGTGGCCTGCGTGTGATCTATCCTGGATAATGTTTCATGTGCACTTGAGAAGATTATATATTCTTTTGCTTTTGGATGGACTGTTTCATATAAACCTGCTAAGTCTGTCTGGCCTAATATGTCACTTAAGGCCAATGTTTCCCTAATGATTTTCTGTCTGAATGATTTTCTATCCATTGATAAAAAGTGAGTTATTAAATTTCCCTTCTGTTACTAGATTGCTCTCTTTTTCTCTGTTTAGGTCTATAATATTTTCTTTATGTATTTAGGTGTTCCGATGTTGAGCGCAGAAAGTGAAAGTGAAAATGAAGTCACTCAGTCATGTCTGACTCATTGTTACTCCATGGACAGTAGCCCACCAGACTCCTCCGTCCATAGGATTTTCCAGGCAAGAATACTGGAGTAGGTTGCCATTTCCTTCTCCAGGGGATCTTCCCAACCCAGGGATCGAACCAGGGTCTCCTGCATTGTAGGCAGATGCTTTACCATCTGAGCCATCAGNTTGTTACTCCATGGACAGTAGCCCACCAGACTCCTCCGTCCATAGGATTTTCCAGGCAAGAATACTGGAGTAGGTTGCCATTTCCTTCTCCAGGGGATCTTCCCAACCCAGGGATCGAACCAGGGTCTCCTGCATTGTAGGCAGATGCTTTACCATCTGAGCCATCAGAGAAGCCCAACAGAATAGAATGCAGAAGCATTTACAAATGTTATATCCTCTTTTAGGGTTGACTCCTTTATCATTATATAATGACCTTCTTTGCCTCCTATTACAATCTTTGTCTTGAGGTCATTTTGTTTCATATAAGTATCATTACACCAGGTTTCTTTTGGTTTCCATTTGTATGGAATATAATTTTACATCCTATAACTTTCAGCCTATGTGTATCTTCAGGTTTGAAGTTCATGTCTTGTAGGCACCATACAGGTGGGTCATGTTATTGTTGTTTTTATCCACAAGTCACTCTAAGTCTCTTGATTGAAGAATATAGTCCAATTACATTTAAAGTAATTATTGATGGGTATTACCTTATTGCCATTTTGTTGTTTCCTGAATATTTTGTAATTCCTGTGTTCCTTTATTCTTCTTCTGTTCTTTTCCTTTGTGATTTGATGATTTTCTATTGTGTTAAGTAGATTTATTTTTTCTTTTATATCTCTAATATAGAGTTTTGCTTTGTGATTACCAAGATGTTTACATAAAATTAGATAACAGTATTTCAAATCAATCACCCTTTAATGTTAAACAGATTCTAAAGCTCTACATTTTCACCCCTCCAACCCCTCAAGTTTTATGTTCTGATGTCACAATTTGCATCTTTTTATCTTGTACCATTAACAAATTATTGTAGTTATTCTTACTATATTTGTTAACTTTCATAATAGCTTTATAATTTATTAACTCACCAACTTTACATTATATTATCTTGATATGTACCAAATATTTAAACTCTTTAGTGAGATTTATGGTTTTATATGTTGTCCTGTTACTAATTAGTACCTTTTCATTTTACCTTAAAGAAATCCCCTTAACATTTCTCTAAAGGCTGTTCTGTAGTGATGAGCTCCTTTAGCTCATGTTTCTCTAGAAAACTCATTCTCTGTTCAATTCTAACAAATAACTTTGCCATGTGAAGCATTTTTGGTTTGAAGGTTTGTTTTTTTTTTTTATTTTGATTTGCATATCCCTGATGATTGGCAATGTTGAGCATCCCTTCTGTGCCTATTTGCCATCTGCATTTTCTCATTGGAAAAATGCCTGTTCAGCTCTTCTGCTATTTTTAATTAATTTTTTGATGTTGAGTTGTATGAGTTTATATATTTTGGATATTAATTTCTTATTTCTTATCAGTCACTTTATTTGCAAATATTTTCTCCTATTCAGTAATTTGCTTTTCATGTTGTTATAGTTTCCTTCACTGTGCAAAAGCTTTTAAGTTAAATTAGGTCCCATTTTTTAATTTTTGCTTTTATTTCCTTTACCTTAGGAGACATATCCAGAACAAATATTATTATTTATTTTTACTATTACTATTATTTATGTTGATGACTGTTGTGCCTATATTTTCCTTTATGAGTTTTAAAATATCAGGTCTTACATTTAGGTCTTTAATCAATTTTGAGTTTCTTTTCATATATGGTATTAGAGAATGTTCTCATTTATTCTTTTACATGTAATTTTCCAGTTTCCTATGTACCACTCACTTAACAGAGATGTCTTTTTGCCTCCTTTCTCATGAATGAATTGACCATAAGTAGTTAGGCTTATTTCTGGATTTTCTATACTGTTCCATTGATCTATGTGTTTATTTTTGTTTCAGTTGTTGCTTAGGCACTAACTCATATCCAACTCTTTTGTGACCCCATGGGATGTAACCCACCAGGCTCCTCTGCCCATGAGATTTCCCAGGCAAGAATACAGGAATGGGTTGCCGTTTCCTTCTCCAGGGGGTCTTTCTGACCTAGATATTGAACCTGTATCTTCCACATTGACAGGAAGATTCTTTCCCACTGAACCACCAGGGAAGCCCAGTACCACCATACTACTAAAACTCATCAATGAATACGGTACAGTTGCAGAATACAAAATTAATATATAGAAATCTGTTGTATTTCTGTACACTAACAATGGAATATCAGACAGGGAAATTAATAAAACAATCCCATTTAACATCACATCGAAAAAAAGAAAATACTAGGAAGGAAAAATGACTGAGGAGACAGAGGCCTATACTCTGAAAACTAAGATGATGGTGAAAGAAATTTCAGATGGCACAAACCGATGAAAATATATGCCATGTTCTTGGATTGTAAGAATCAACAGTGTTAAAATGACCATACTAGTTAAGGCAGTCTACAGATTAAATGCAGTCCCTATCAAAATACATCAGGATTTTTCACAGAACCAGAACAAAAAAATTTAGACTTGTACGGAAACACAGAAGACCCTGGATCGGCATTAAATCTTGAGAAAGAATAGAATTGGAGAAATACTGATTCTTGCCTTCAGACTATAACATACAGTCAGTTCAGTTCAGTCACTAAGTCGTGTCCAACTCTTTGCGACCCCATGAACTGCAACAGCCAGGCCTCCCTGTCCGTCACCAACTCCCAGAGTCCACCCAAACCCATGCACATCGATTCAGAGATGCCATCCAACCATCTCATCCTCTGTCGTCCCTTCTCTTGCTGCCCTCAATCATTCCCAGCATCAGAGTCTTTTCCAATGAGTCAGCTCTTCCCATGAGGTGGTCAAAGTACTGGAGTTTCAGCTTCAACATCAGTCCTTCCAATGAACACTCAGGACTGATCTTTAGGATGGACTTGTTGGATCTCCATGCAGTCCAAGGGACTCCCAAGAGTCTTCACCAACACAATTCAAAAGCATCAATTCTTTGGTCTCAGCTTTATTTATAGTCCACCTGTCACATCCATACATGACCACTGGAAAAACCATAGCTTTGACTAGATGGACTTTTGTTGGCAAAGTAATGTCTCTGCTTTTGAATATTCTGTCTTGGTCATAACTTTCCTTCCAAGGAGTAACATATAGTTACAGTATTCAAAACTTTATGATACTGCTCCCTTTCTTAAGATTGCTTTGGATATTTAGGGTGTTTCATAATCCCATACAAATTTTAGAGTTATTTGTTTTATTTTTTTTTAAATACCACTGGTCTTCTAGTAAGGATTGGGTTGAATCTGTATATTTCTGTATGGGCAGTTTAACAGTATTAATTCTTCCAACCATGGTCATGGGTATCTTTCCATTTTTTTGTTACTTCTTCAATTTTTCTTCACTCTCTTATAGTTTAGGGTGCAGATCTTTTTTACCTCCTTTGTTAAATATATTCCTAGGATTTTTTTAAATGGAAATGTCAATGGGAAATGTTTCTTAATTTCTTCTAATAGTTCATTGTTGGCATATAGAAAAAAGTAATATATAGAAATTTATATTGTATCCTGAAACAGGAGATGTAAGAATTGCAGGTTCAGTCCCTGGGTTGGGAAGATCCCATGGAGGGAGGGCACAGCAGCCCACTCCAGTATTCTTGTTGCAGAACCCCATATAGAGAGGAGCCTGGTGGACTATGGTCTATAGTGTCACAAAGAATCAGATACAACTGAAGTGATTTAGCACAGCACAACTTTACTAAATTTGGTTTTTGTTCTTATAGTGTTTTGGTCAAATTCTTAGGGATTTCTATATAGTATTATATTATCTGCAAATGGCGATGGTTTTACTTTATTCTTTCCAATTGGTTCTCTTTCTTTCTCTTTCCTAGTTTCTCTGGCTAGAACTTCTTACACTATGTTAAGTGGCAAGAGTGGCTATTCTTGTCTGTTCTTTATCTTAGAGGAAATGTTTTCAAATTATCACCATTGAGTATGATGTTAGCTATAGGTCTGTTATATTTGGCCTTTATTATGTTGAGACATGTTCCCTCTAAAACCACTTCCTTGAGAGTTTTTATTATAAATGGATATTAAGGTTTGTCAAATGTTGTTTTTCCTATATTTATTTAGATGATCATATGAATTTTATTCTTATTTTATTGATCTGATATGTCACTTTGATTTATGTATATTATTCCATTTTTCAATCCTGGAATAAATGTCATTTGATCAGGTATATGTGACTTTATTGTATTGTTGAATTTGTTTTACTTTTTTTTTTTTTTTTTGGTATTTTCGCATCTAGTTTGTAAGGGATGCTGCTGCTAAGTCACTTCAGTCGTGTCAGACTCTGTGCGACCCCATAGACAGCAGTCCACCAGGCTCCACCGTCCCTGGGATTCTCCAGACAAGAACACTGAAGTGGGTTGCCATTTCCTTCTCCAATACATGAAAGTGAAAAGTGAAAGTGAAGTCGCTCAGTCGTGTCCAACTCTTGGCAACCCCATGGACTGCAGCCCACCGGGCTCCTCCGTCCATGGGACTTTCCAGACAAGAGTACTGGAGTGGGATGTCATTGATAGTGACCTGTAATTTTATTTTCTTCTAATGCTTTCTCATAAAATGTGTTTGGAAGTGGTCCTTCCTATGTTATTTTTTGGAAAAAAGAAAAGAGAGAGAGAGAAAAAAAAAAGAATTGTTTTTAATTCCCTTCGAATGTTTGGTAAAATTCACCAGTGAAGTTGTCTGGTCCTGGTCTTTTGTATTTTAGGTGGTTTTTAATTACTGATACAATGTCTATATTGCTAATCAGTTTATTCAGGTTTTCCATGTTATGATGTGGTCTTGGCAGGTTTTATTTCTAGGAATTTATTTCCTCTAAGTTGTCCAATTTGTTGGTATACACTTACACTCTTCTTTTATGATCCTTTCTATTTCTATGATAGTGGCTCAAGTCTCCACTTTCATTTCTGATTTTATTTGAGTCCCTTCTCTTATTTTCTTGGTAATCATATCTAAAGGTTTGTTGGTTTGGTTTTTCTTTTCAAAAACTAGTACATGGTTTCTGATATTTTCTACTCTGTTTTGGTCTCTTTTTTATTTCCCCTCTGGCCTTTGTTATTTTCTTTCTTCTACTGACTTTGGGCTTTATATCTTCTTCTTTTTCCAGTTCATTGAGGTATGATGCGTATCACAATTTGGGGTATGATGTGTTTCCATTTTTAAAGTATTTTTTAAATTTATGTTTTGATTTCCTTGAATCAAGAAATGGTTAGTATCATGTTGTTTAATATCTACATACTGATTAATTTGCCTTTTTTTCCCCCCGTATTGATTTCTAGCTGCAACTTCATACCACTGTGGTAGGAAAGGTACTCTTGATATAATTTCAGTCTTCTTAAATTTATTAAGACTTGTTTTGTGGCCTGCGTGTGATCTATCCTGGATAATGTTTCATGTGCACTTGAGAAGATTATATATTCTTTTGCTTTTGGATGGACTGTTTCATATAAACCTGCTAAGTCTGTCTGGCCTAATATGTCACTTAAGGCCAATGTTTCCCTAATGATTTTCTGTCTGAATGATTTTCTATCCATTGATAAAAAGTGAGTTATTAAATTTCCCTTCTGTTACTAGATTGCTCTCTTTTTCTCTGTTTAGGTCTATAATATTTTCTTTATGTATTTAGGTGTTCCGATGTTGAGCGCAGAAAGTGAAAGTGAAAATGAAGTCACTCAGTCATGTCTGACTCATTGTTACTCCATGGACAGTAGCCCACCAGACTCCTCCGTCCATAGGATTTTCCAGGCAAGAATACTGGAGTAGGTTGCCATTTCCTTCTCCAGGGGATCTTCCCAACCCAGGGATCGAACCAGGGTCTCCTGCATTGTAGGCAGATGCTTTACCATCTGAGCCATCAGAGAAGCCCAACAGAATAGAATGCAGAAGCATTTACAAATGTTATATCCTCTTTTAGGGTTGACTCCTTTATCATTATATAATGACCTTCTTTGCCTCCTATTACAATCTTTGTCTTGAGGTAATTTTGTTTCATATAAGTATCATTACACCAGGTTTCTTTTGGTTTCCATTTGTATGGAATATAATTTTACATCCTATAACTTTCAGCCTATGTGTATCTTCAGGTTTGAAGTTCATGTCTTGTAGGCACCATACAGGTGGGTCATGTTATTGTTGTTTTTATCCACAAGTCACTCTAAGTCTCTTGATTGAAGAATATAGTCCAATTACATTTAAAGTAATTATTGATGGGTATTACCTTATTGCCATTTTGTTGTTTCCTGAATATTTTGTAATTCCTGTGTTCCTTTATTCTTCTTCTGTTCTTTTCCTTTGTGATTTGATGATTTTCTATTGTGTTAAGTAGATTTATTTTTTCTTTTATATCTCTAATATAGAGTTTTGCTTTGTGATTACCAAGATGTTTACATAAAATTAGATAACAGTATTTCAAATCAATCACCCTTTAATGTTAAACAGATTCTAAAGCTCTACATTTTCACCCCTCCAACCCCTCAAGTTTTATGTTCTGATGTCACAATTTGCATCTTTTTATCTTGTACCATTAACAAATTATTGTAGTTATTCTTACTATATTTGTTAACTTTCATAATAGCTTTATAATTTATTAACTCGCCAACTTTACATTATATTATCTTGATATGTACCAAATATTTAAACTCTTTAGTGAGATTTATGGTTTTATATGTTGTCCTGTTACTAATTAGTACCTTTTCATTTTACCTTAAAGAAATCCCCTTAACATTTCTCTAAAGGCTGTTCTGTAGTGATGAGCTCCTTTAGCTCATGTTTCTCTAGAAAACTCATTCTCTGTTCAATTCTAACAAATAACTTTGCCATGTGAAGCATTTTTGGTTTGAAGGTTTGTTTTTTTTTTTTCATTTTTTCTTTCAGTAATTTGAGTACATTGTTCCACTCTCTTTGGCCTATAATGTTTCTGCTGAAAAAATCTACTGATAACCCTTTGGAAGTTCCTTTGTATATAACAAGTTTGTTTTTTCCTGTCTTGCTGCATTCAATATCCTCTCCTTGTCCTTAACATGCAACCTTTAATTATAATGTGTTATTCATCATGGTTGGAAGTCTCCAGTCATCTTGGATTTGAATGTCAGTTTCTTTCACAGGTTAGGAAAGTTTTCAGCCACAATTTCATCAATTAAATTTTCTATCTCATTCTTTTCCTTCTTGGACTTTTATAATGTAAATGTTGATCTACGTGATGTTGTTCCACAAATCCCTTAAGCTTTACTCACTTTTTTTCATTATGTTTCCCCTGCTGTACTTGTGTGAGTTCCACTACCTTTTCTCAAGTTCACGGTTGCTTTCTTCACATCATCTAGCTTGCTCTTGAATTTCTAAATTATATTTTTCATTTCAGTTATTGTATGAATATTCTTCATTTCTGTGACTTCTCTTTGGTACTTTCTTGTATTTTCTTTTTAATTAAATTCTAAATTAATTAATTTTAAAATTAAATTAAGTTAAACTAGTTTATCCATTCTTTGAGTTGAGTGAACATTGATATGACCATTATTTTGAATCTCTTTATTGGGTAAGCCATTTCTATCTACTGCATTGTTTTTTGTTTTGTTTTGTTTTGTTTTTCCCTCCCCTTGTTCTTTTCTTTGGAACATACTCCCTGCTTTTTAATTTTCCTCAACTCTCTGTGTTGGTTTCTATGCATTAGACAAAATAGACACCTCTCTTGGTCTTGAAGGAGTAGCCTCATGTAGGGAATATGTCTTATTATTTGACCCTACTCTAATCTTAGTGGTCTCTCAGACTTTGGTAATTTTATTGGCAGCCTTTACTTTTAGTGGCTCCCAATAGTTCAGGATGTGTTAAAACCTGTCAGTGTCGCAAAGGGAATGATCTTTGTCATCACCTAGAATCAGGCTGACTGGAAGCCAAACCCTGAGTTAGCAAATATACCTTCTCCAGAAGAAGACTTGGAAATGAACATTTCTGTCTGCTCCCTCTGTACTGATTCTAGGGTTCATATCTAGTTCATAACTCTTTCCTTTCCTTTTTTTTTTTTTTATTTGCTGCAGTCCAATTTAACTACTGAGCACAAAGAGTCAGGCAATCAAGTGGTATCCCCTAGGTAGCAGCCACAAAACCAGGGTACTAGACAAAAACAACAAGAGCAGTATCAGACATGTACATAAATTCCACAGGAGGTACTGGCAATCTGGAGTGCAGTGGAGGGAGGAGATGAAGATAGAATCCATTCTTCCATTTCTCTGGAGAGGAGTGCAGTGAGCCCTTGGTTGTGTGTTTAGTTAAAAGCCTGCTCTTTAGACCACTGCTATGAGAATAAGCTAATAGGCCTCTTTCACAGAAATACTGGACTCCTCAGTCTGTTGTCTCTCTTCTGTGACTTGAGAGTAGTAGCTATTTAAGAAATCTTTCTCCATTTGTTTTAGTCCTGTGGGACCTATAATCATAAAGCTATTCTAACCACCAGAACAATGTGATCTAGAGGTGTCCCCTGGGTGGCAGTCATAAAAACTTGGGTGCCAGACAAAAAAAAAAGCTCCTTTCTAGGGAAGGAGACACAGAATGAGGGGGGAAATAAGGTACCCACTGAAAGAATATTTCAGTAGGCTTCTATATATGTTTTAAATGATATGCCTACCACTCAAGCAAATCCTTTTAGATAAACAGGGTTTTTTCATCTAAAGTCTGAGCATCTCACAATGAGCTGCCTCTGTGCTGGACCCTAGGGTGGGTGAGTCTGTTTGTGAGTCAGTTAACAACTGTTTCTCAATTTGTTGCATACTTGTGAGTCTCATGGACAGAAGCCCACTGTCTTTCAAAGCTAGATGTATTGAAGGATCATCTTTCAGGTCAGTTCACATCAGTTCAGTCACTCAGTCATGTCCGACTCTTTGTGACCCCATGAATTGCAGCACGCCAGGCCTCCCTGTCCATCACCAACTCCTGGAGTTCACTCAAACTCACATCCATCGAGTCGGTGATGCCATCCAGCCATCTCATCCTCTGTCGTCCCCTTCTCCTCCTGCCCTCAATCCCTCCCAGCATCAGAGTCTTTTCCAATGAGTCAACTCTTCGCATGAGGTGGCCAAAGTACTGGAGTTTCAGCTTTAGCATCATTCCTTCCAAAAAAATCCCAGAGCTAGTCTCCTTTAGAATGGACTGGTTGGGTCTCCTTGCAGTCCAAGGGACTCTCAAGAGTCTTCTCCAACACCACAGTTCAAAAGCATCAATTCTTTGGCACTCAGCTTTCTTCACAGTCCAACTCTCACATCCATACATGACCACTGGAAAAACTATAGCCTTGACTAGACGGACCTTTGTTGGCAAAGTAATGTCTCTGCTTTTGAATATGATAGCTAGGTTGGTCATAACTTTCCTTCCAAGGAGTAAACGTCTTTTAATTCCATGGCTGCAATCACCATCTGCAGTGATTTTGGAGCCCCCCAAAATAAAGTCTGATGCTGTTTCCACTGTTTCCCCATCTATTTCCCATGAAGTGGTGGGACCAGATGCCATTATCTTCATTTTCTTAATGTTGAGCTTTAAGCCAACTTTTTCACTCTCCTCTTTCACTTTCATCAAGAGACTTTTTAGTTCCTCTTTACTTTCTGCCATAAGGGTGGTGTCATCTGCATATCTGAGGTTATGGATATTTCTCCTGGCAATCTTGATTCCAGCTTGTGCTTCTTCCAGCCCAGTGTTTCTCATGATGTACTCTACATATAAGTTAAATAAGCAGAGTGACAGTATACAGCCTTGACATACTCCTTTTCCTATTTGGAACCAGTCTGTTGTTCCATGTCTAGTTCTAAGTGTTGCTTCCTGACCTGCATATATGTTTCTCAAGAGGCAGGTCAGGTGGTCTGATATTCCCATCTCTTTCAGAATTTTCCACAGTTTATTGTGGAAAAGGCTTTGGCATAGTCAATAAAGCAGAAATAGATATTTTTCTGGAACTCTCTTGTTTTTTCAATGATCTAGCAGATGTTGGCAATTTGATCTCTGGTTCCTTTGCCTTTTATAAAACAAGTGGTGCTGGGAAAACTGGTCAACCACTTGGAAAAGAATGAAACCAGAACACTTTCTAACACCATACACACAATTAACTCAAAATGGATTAAAGATCTAAACATAAGATGAGAAACTATAAAACTCCTAGAGGAGAACATAGGCAAAACACTCTCTGACATAAATCATAACAGGATCCTCTGTGATCCATCTCCCAGAATATTGGAAATAAAAGCAAAAATAAACAAATGGGACCTAATTAAACTTAAAAGCTTCTTCACAACAAAGGAATTTATAATGAAGGTGAAAAGACAGCCATCAGAATGGGAAGAAATAACAGCAAATGAAGCAACTGACAAACAACTAATCTGAAAAATATATAAGCAACTCCTACAGCTCAATTCCAGAAAAATAAATGACCCAATCAAAAATTGGGCCAAAGAACTGAATAGACATTTCTCCAAAGAAGACATACAGATGGCTAACAAACACATGAAAAGATTCTCATCATCACTCATTGCTAGAGAAATGCAAATCAAAACCACAATGAGGTATGATTTCACGCCAGTCAGAATGGCTGTGTTCCAAAAGTCTACAAGCAATAAATGCTGGAGAGGGTGTGTAGAAAAGGCAACCCTCTTACACTGTTGGTGGGAATGCAAACTAGTATAGCGACTATGGAGAACAGTGTGGAGGTTCCTTAAAAACTGGAAACTGAATTGCCATATGATGCAGCAATCCCTCTGCTGGGCATACACACCAAGGAAACCAGAATTGAAATAGACATGTGTACCCCAATGTTCATCACAGCAGTTTATAATAGCCAGGACATGGAAGCAACCTAGATGTGCATCAGTGGATGAATGGATAAGAAAACTGTGGTACATGTACACAATGGAGTATTACTCAGCCATTAAAAAGAATACATTTGAATCAGTTATAATGAGGTGGGTGAAACTGGAGCCTATTACACAGAGTGAAATAAGCCCAAAAGAAAAACACCAATACAGTATACTAACACATATATATGGAATTTAGAAAGATGGTAACGATAACCCTGTATACGAGACAGTGAAAGAGACACAGATGTATAGAACAGTTTTTTGGACTCTGTGGGAGAGGGAGAGAGTAGGATGATTTGGGAGAATGGCATTGAAACATGTATAATGTCATATATGAAAGGAATCACCAGTCCAGGTTCAATGCATGATACTGGATGCCTGGGGCTCGTGCACTGAGACAACCCAGAGGGATGATACAGGGAGGGAGGAGGGAGGAGGATTCAAGATGGGGAACACGTGTATACCTGCAGTGGATTCATGTTGATCACTGACTCGATGGACATGAGTCTGAGTGACCTCTGGGAGTTGGTGATGGACAGGGAGGCCTGGCATGCTGTGATTCATGGGGTCGCAGTCGGACACGACTGAGTGAATGAACAGAACTAATGACAAACCAATACAATATCATAAAGTAATTAACCTCCAATTAAAATAAATAAATTTATATTTAAAAAAACAACCTTATTGCTTTCTCTAGGAAAATGATTAACTGGTGGTAGTGAGAAATAAAGGACATCATACATCCATCTTAAAATTTAATAATTCTCCTCAGGGAAATGCAACAATGAGCACATATACAAAATTTCACACATTTTCTGGTATTCATATATACTGATCTCTAAGGATGTATTTGAAGGATGTTATCAGGCTTTGCAATATTTACCTGAGAGTGAGGGGAGAGAAGAAAGACCGTAATAGATATATGAATGTCTCAGATGCTGTAATAAACATTTTGTAAGTCAATAATAGGTGGCAATAGGCCTTGCTATACTCAGATAATTTAATGACATACTGCAGGCCTTCTGACAGTGGAAAATAGGAATTATCTTTCCTGAATTACCTAGGATATATAGCCTCTTTGGAAATTTACATTTTGTTCTTTAATCATTTATTAAATTATTTCAATTTGAAAAGATTTGTACAAGTTGATGTAAAATATCATCAGTGTACTTACATTTATCAAAGCTAAATAATGTAGTCAATCTCATCTTAACCTGACTTTTGAAAAGTGAAAAGATGTGAAAATTGACTTACAATGAAGATCAGAATGTGAACTGTGAAGAAGAACATAAAGATGAAATGAAGACAGTTGCGAATTGAACAAAATATTTGTCAGTGTTGACAATACAAAGCTATTCTTGTGGTTAACATTTTGACCTTGGGAAATTAAGTTATAATCTATTACCATTTTATGAATAAGACAGATGGTGATCTTGATAGCAAATCTGATAGAAACCTAGTTTCACAAAACAATTACAATTCTAGACAGTCAAGTTTAAAAACAGTGGCTTCTGCTACAGGAAACAGCTCAAAATGCATTAAAAATATTCTATGAGAGTGTTAACAATCATTTTCAAGAAATAAAGGACTGATTAAGTGTGTGTACCACAGGACCCTAATATTTCCCTATTGCCATCAAATGTAATAATCTGTGCAGCTTTCTGTGAAGTGAATAAAGATTATTTCCCACAAGAAATTCATATAAGAGAAAGTATAAGACAAATGTACAGTCTTAACTCTTTTTCTGTGCTTGCTGTTTTGCTGTAAGTTTATTTTATGCTGTTGTTTTAAGAAATAAAAATATGTTAGCTAACATGCAATACCATAGCATTTTCTCCTGAAGAGTAAAGTATGGACAAATGTTTCCTTGAGTAGGATTTCCTGGATTACACCCACTTTCAATTGTTTGGCTATATTGGGGCAATTATTTAAAAATATTCTGTTTGGCTGAACTTATTGTACATCATAAGTACATAAGAAAATAAGAAACAATGTGTGTAAAAGTGTTTTGTAAACTTTAAAATATTCTACAGTGTTTTTTCAATTAGAAACAGTAACTGGAGATGACTTCTCTCACCCTCCCACATATTGCCATCTGTTTTAAAAAAATATTTTCATGCCCTCTTTTCTGGATTGAATTGAGAAACGAATTTTGGCATTTTATAATGTTTCCAGTGAGAATTTTTATAATGTTATCCCATTATTGATAGACAAAATTATGACATATCATATGATACTTTTTAGTTACTGTTCAAAATATTCACAAATTCTTCTTTTTATTGACAGCTAAAATAAATATGGCAAATTGAAGAGAGTAGTATATTTTTAAAATTCAATTCACTAAGAATATTAATTAGAAAGGATAATGAAAAATGTGAATATCTGATAAGTATTTAATGACTTTGTCGGTATAGATAATATAATTGTTAAAGGTGATTTGTTATATAGAAAAAAGAACAAATTCATGATGAGGTACCAATATTACATTCTTAGATATTCTATCAGTAACATTATATATAACAGAGTTTTTTTTTTTTTTTATATCAGTTCAGTTCAGTCGCTCAGTCGTGTCCGACTCTTTGCGACCCCATGAATCGCAGCACGCCAGGCCTCCCTGTCCATCACCATCTCCCGGAGTTCACTCAGACTCACGTCCATCGAGTCCGTGATGCCATCCAGCCATCTCATCCTCGGTCGTCCCCTTCTCCTCCTGCCCCCAATCCCTCCCAGCATCAGAGTCTTTTCCAATGAGTCAACTCTTCGCATGAGGTGGCCAAAGTACTGGAGTTTCAGCTTTAGCATCATTCCTTCCAAAGAAATCCCAGGGTTGATCTCCTTCAGAATGGACTGGTTGGATCTCCTTGCAGTCCAAGGGACTCTCAAGAGTCTTCTCCAACACCACAGTTCAAAAGCATCGATTCTTCGGCGCTCAGCTTTCTTCACAGTCCAACTTTCACATCCATACATGACCACAGGAAAAACCATAGCCTTGACTAGGCGGACCTTAGTCGGCAAAGTAATGTCTCTGCTTTTGAATATACTATCCAGGTTGGTCATAACTTTTCTTCCAAGGAGTAAGCGTCTTTTAATTTCATGGCTGCAGTCACCATCTGCAGTGATTTTGGAGCCCAAAAAAATAAAGTCTGACACTGTTTCCACTGTTTCCCCATCTATTTCCCATGAAGTGATGGGACCGGATGCCATGATCTTCGTTTTCTGAATGTTGAGCTTTAAGCCAACTTTTTCGCTCTCCTCCTTCACTTTCATCAAGAGGCTTTTTAGCTCCTCCTCACTTTCTGCCATAAGGGTGGTGTCATCAGCATATCTGAGGTTATTGATATTTCTCCCGGCAATCTTGATTCCAGCTTGTGTTTCTTCCAGTCCAGCGTTTCTCATGATGTACTCTGCATATAAGTTAAATAAGCAGGGAGACAATATACAGCCTTGACGTACTCCTTTTCCTATTTGGAACCAGTCTGTTGTTCCATGTCCAGTTCTAACTGTTGCTTCCTGACCTGCATACAGATTTCTCAAGAGGCAGGTTAGGTGGTCTGGTATTCCCATCTCTTTCAGAATTTTCCACAGTTTATTGTGATCCACACAGTCAAAGGCTTTGGCATAGTCAATAAAGCAGAAATAGATGTTTTTCTGGAACTCTCTTGCTTTTTCCATGATCCAGCGGATGTTGGCAATTTGATCTCTGGTTCCTCTGCCTGTTCTAAAACCAGCTTGAACATCAGGGAGTTCACGGTTCACATATTGCTGAAGCCTGGCTTGGAGAATTTTGAGCATTACTTTACTAGCGTGTGAGATGAGTGCAATTGTGCGGTAGTTTGAGCATTCTTTGGCATTGCCTTTCTTTGGAATTGGAATGAAAACTGACCTTTTCCAGTCCTGTGGCCACTGCTGAGTTTTCCAAATTTGCTGGCATATTGAGTGCAGCACTTTCACAGCATCATCTTCCAGGATTTGAAACAGCTCAACGGGAATTCCATCACCTCCACTAGCTTTGTTCTTAGTGATGCTTTCTAAGGCCCACTTGACTTCACATTCCAAGATGTCTGGCTCTAGATTAGTGATCACATCCTCATGATTATCTGGGTCGTGAAGATCTTTTCTGTACAGTTCTTCTGTGTATTCTTGCCACCTCTTCTTAATATCTTCTGCTTCTGTTAGGTCCATACCATTTCTATCCTTTATCGAGCCCATCTTTGCATGAAATGTTCCCTTGGTATCTCCAATTCTCTTGAAGAGATCTCTAGTCTTTCCCATTCTGTTGTTTTCCTCTATCTCTTTGCATTGATTGCTGAAGAAGGCTTTCTTATCTCTTCTTGCTATTCTTTGGAACTCTGCATTCAGATGCTTATATCTTTTCTTTTCTCCTTTGCTTTTCGCCTCTCTTCTTTTCAGTGCTATTTGTAAGGCTTCTCCAGACAGCCATTTTGCTTTTTTGCATTTCTTTTCCATGGGGATGGTCTTGATCCCTGTCTCCTGTACAATGTCACGAACCTCATTCCATAGTTCATCAGGAACTCTGTCTATCAGATCTAGGCCCTTAAATCTATTTCTCACTTCCACTGTATAATCATAAGGGATTTGATTTAGGTCATACCTGAATGGTCTAGCGGTTTTCCCTACTTTCTTCAATTTAAGTCTGAATTTGGAAATAAGGAGTTCATGATCTGAGCCACAGTCAGCTCCTGGTCTTGTTTTTGTTGACTGTATAGAGCTTCTCCATCTTTGGCTGCAAAGAATATAATCAATCTGATTTTGGTGTTGACCATCTGGTGATGTCCATGTGTAGAGTCTTCTCTTGTGTTGCTGGAAGAGGGTGTTTGCTATGACCAGTGCATTTGCTTGGCAAAACTCTATTAGTCTTTGCCCTGCTTCATTCCGCATTCCAAGGCCAAATTTGCCTGTTACTCCAGGTGTTTCTTGACTTCCTCCTTTAGCATTCCAGTCCCCTATAATGAAAAGTACATTTTTTTTTGGGTATTAGTTCTAAAAGGTCTTGTAGGTCTTCATAAAACCGTTCAACTTCAGCTTCTTCAGCGTTACTAGTAATAGTATTACCTTCATGTTCGTTTTGAATAATTTTTTTTTTAAGAAAGAAAGAAACTTCCCACTATAAATTCTGTCTCTAGGCTTCAGACTTTTGTAGCACTGCTTAAGAGATGATAAATAGAAAGGATGAAATGTTTCTAATAGATGTTAATATATTACAGCATTCCTAGGAAAGCACTGAGCCCTTTATCAGTCAAGATTATCTAAAACAATAGCATATAGATATACAGATACATACACACAGATATAGATATACAGATATAGATAAAGCTGTCATATATATAAGCTGTCAATAAAGTGAGAGAGAGATTTATTTTAAGGAATTGCCTCACAATTGTGGAAACTGGCAAATTTAAAATCTGTAGTTCAGGCGAATAGCCTAGAAATTCCACTAAGAATTGATGCTGAAATCTTAAATCCAAAATCTGTAGAATAGACCAGGAGACTAAAAATTCAGTCAAGCTTTTTATGTTACAGTCTTGAGAAAGAATTCCTTCTTCTCCAGGAAGCTTCAATTTTTCACTTACTGCTTTAAACTAATTGAATGAGGCCAACTCACATTATCAAGAGTAATTTGTTTTACTTAAAAAAAAAGTGATTATAAATACTAATCACATTTACAAAATACTTTCACAGAAACATCTAGACTAGTGTTTGACCAAACAGCAGGGTACCATAACCCAGCCAAGTTTACACATAAAACTAGCAACCACAAGTTACCCAGTAAGTATTTGACTTTTACTTTGTAATCTTAACTAAGAGATAATTGAAAGATATTATTTTTGGACCAAGGAAGGCAGGAAGGTAATATATGAAATTTATCCAAAACTTGAAATGATCTTGATTAGTTATAACTGAAATAGTTGTAACAGGTATTAAGACATCCTTGATGATTAGTTTCAAAAATGACTTGAAATCAGTGAATTTGGAAACGATATTTGCTAAAGGAAATTTTTCTACCTTCTTATTCAACTTCCTGTGATAGCTTAAGTAAAGATAGATGTTCAAGTAACTATATTATGCAGAGAAAAGCAATTTTACCTAGCTGCAATGATGAGTTAACATTTTTTCTTTGTTCTATTTAAGATACAGTTGACATACAGCATTATATATTTAATGTATATAGCACAGTGATTTAACTTGCATACATCATGAAATGATAATCACAATAATTCGGGTGAACAACTATCATCTCAGATAGATAAAAATAAATAATTTTCCTTTGTAATGAGACTTCTTAGAATTTTCTCTTAACAATTTTCACATATATTATATAGCAATGTTAACTACATCTATCAGGTTGCACATCACATCTCTAGTACTTACTAATCTTACAACTGGAAGTTTGTCTTTTGACCACCTTGAGCCAATCCTTACTCCTCCACCCTCTATTTCTTTCTGTTTTAAAATTTTATTTCACATTGGAGTATAGTAGATTAACAATGTTATGTTAGTTTCAGGTGTATGGCAAAGTGATTCAGTTATAGGTATATATGTATCTATTCTTTTTCAAGTTCTTTTCCCATTTAGGTTATTATAGAGTGTTAAGCAGAATTCTCTCTGCTATACAGTAAATCTTGTTGGTTACCTATTATATTAATAAACATAGCAGTGTGTACATGTCAATCTCAATATTTCTGGTCCTTTAATCTTTCACTACCCCCTCACTGTTTCTCCCTGGTAACTATCAATTTGTTCTGTAAGTCTGTTTATGTTTTGTAAATAGGTTCATTTGTGTCATTTTTGTTAGATTACACTTTTAAGTGATATCATATATTTGTCCTTCTCTGTCTGACTTACTTGACTTAGTGTGATAATATCCAGGCCCATCTGTATTGCTATAAATGGCATCATTTCATTTTTTTAAGGCCTGAGTCATATTACATTGTATATATAGAACATATCTTTATCCATTTATACATTGATGGAGATTTAGGTTGCTTCCATACCTTGGCTATTGTAAACAGTACTTCAATAAACACTGGAGTGCCTGTATACTTTTAAATTATGTTTTTCTCTGGATATATGCCCAATAGTGGGATTGCTGGATCACACAGTAGATCTGTTTCAGTTTTTAAGGGACCTTGATACTGTTCTCCATAGTGGTTATACCAATTTATATTTCCACTAAAATTATAGGAGGGTTCTCTTTTCTCCACACTCTCTCCAAAATTTATGGTTTATAGACATTTTGATTATAGCCATTCTGAATGATGTGAAGTGATATCTCATTATATTTTGACTTGCATTTCTCTAATAATTAGCAAAATTGAGCATCTTTTCATATGCCTCATAGTCATCTGTATGTCTTCCCTTCTGGAGAAGTGTCTATTTAGTTCTTCTGTCCATGTTTCAGTTTATTTGGTTTCTTGATATTTAGCCTCATATGCTATAAAATTTTGATACTGCAATCTTGTTGGTTACATCTTTTGCACATATTTTCTCACATTCTGTGGGTTGTCTTTTCAATTGGTCTATGGTTTCCTTTACTGTTTAAAAATTTTTGAGTTTAATTACATCCCGTTTTTTTTTTTTTTCCCATATACTCTAGGAGACAGATCTAAAAAGATCTTGCCATTTATGTCACTGATGAACATAGATGCAAAAATCCTTAACAAAATTCTAGCAAACAGAATCCAACAACATATTAAAAAGATCATACATCATGACCAAGTGGGCTTTATCCTAGGGTTGCAAGGATTCTTCAATATCCACAAATCAATGTAACACACCACATTAACAAATTGAAAGATAAAAACCACATGATTATCTCAATAGATGGAGAGAAAGCCTTTGACAAAATTCAACACCCATTTATGATAAAAAAAAAAAAAACCCTCCAGAATGCAGGCATAGAAGGAATATACCTCAACATAATAAGAGCTATATATGACAAATCCACAGCAAACATCCTCAATGGTGAAAATTTGAAAGCATTTCCCTTAAAGTCAGGAACAGGATAGGGTGCCCACTCTCACCACTACTATTCAACATAGTTTTAGAAGTTTTGGCCATAGCAATCAGAGCAGAAAAATAAATCAAAGGAATCCAGATTGGAAAAGAGGTAAAGCTCTCACAGTATCAAGGTCCCTTAAAAACTGAAACAGATCTACTGTGTGATCCAGCAATCCCACTATTGGGCATATTTGCAGATGACGTGATCCTCTACCTAGAAAACTCTAAAGACTCCACCAGAAAATTATAAGAGCTAATCAGTGAATATAGTAAAGCTGCAGGATATAAAATTAACACAAAGAAATTCCTTGCATTCCTATACAGCAACAATGAGAAAACAAGAAGAGAAATTAAGGAAACAATTGCATTAACCATTGCAATGAAAAGAATAAAGTACTTAGGAATATATCTATCTAAAGAAACAAAAGACCTATATATAGAAAATTATAAAACACTGATGAAGGAACTCAAAAAGGACACAAATAGATGAATACCATGTACATGGATTGGAAAAATCAATATAGTAAAAATGAGTATACTACCCAAAGCAATCTATAGATTCAATGTATTCCTTATCAAGCGACCAACGTTATTTTTCACAGAACTAGAACAAATAATTTGACAATTTGTATGGAAATACAAAAAACCTCGAATAGCCAAAGCAATCTTGAGAAAGAAGAATGGAACTGGACGAATCAACCTGCCTGACTTCAGGCTATACTACAAAGCTACAGTTATCAAGACAGTTTGCTACTGGCACAAAGACAGAAATATAGATCAATGGAACAAAATTGAAAGCCCAGAGATAAATCCATGCACCTATGGACACCTTATCTTTAACAAAAGAATACACAATGGAGAAAAGACAATCTCTTTAACAAAGTGGCGCTGGAAAAACTGGTCAACCACTTGTAAAAGAATGAAACTAGAACACTTTCTAACACCATACAAAAAATTAACTCAAAATGGATTAAAGATCTAAATCTAAGACCAGAAACTATAAAACTTCTAGAGGAGAACATAGCTGAAATACTCTCAGACATAAATCACAGCAGGATCCTCTATGATGTACCTCCCAGGGTAGTGGAAATAAAAGCAAAAATAAACAAATGGGACCTAATTAAACTTAGAAGTTTTGCACAACAAAGGAAACTATAAGCAAGGTGAAAAGACAGACCATGGAGAAAATAATAGCAAATGAAGCAAATGATAAATAATTAATCTCAAAAATGTAGAAGAAACTCCTGCAGCTCAATTCCAGAAAAAATAAACGACCCAATCAAAAAATGAGCCAAAGAACTAAATAAACATTTCTCCAAAGAAGACATAGAGATGGCTAACAAACGCATGAAAAGATGCTCAACATCACTCATTATCAGAGAAATGCAAATCAAGACCACAGTGAGGTACCATTTCACACAGGTCAGAATGGCTGCGATCCAAAAATCTACAAGCAATAAATGCTGGAGAGGATGTGGAGAAAAGGGAACCCTCTTACCCTGTTGGTGAGAATGCAAACTAGTACAGCCACTGTGGAGAACAGTATGGAGATTCCTTTAAAAACTGGAAATAGAACTGCCTTATGACCCAGCAATCCCACTGCTGGGCATAAACACAGAGGAAACCAGAACTGAAAGAGATATGTGTACCCTAATGTTCATTGCAGCACTGTTTATAATAGCCAGGACATGGAAGCAACCTAGATGTCCATCAGCAGACGAATGATAAGAAAACTGTGGTACATATACACAATGGAATATTACTCAGCCATTAAAAAGAATACATTTGAATCAGTTCTAATGAGGTGGATGAAACTGGAGCCGATTATACAGAGTGAAGTAAGCCAGAAAGAAAAACACCAATACAGTATNAGGGGGAAGGGGGGTTCAGGATGGGGAACACATGTACACACATGACTGATTCATATGAATGTTTGGCAAAAACCACTACAATATTGTAAAGTAATTAGCCTCCAGTTAAAATAAATAAATTTTTAGAAAAGAGAATTTTCTGCCTATGTTTTCCTCTAAGAGTCTTACCTTTAGGTCTTTAATTCATTTTGAGTTTATTTTCATGTATGGTATTAAAGAGTGGTCTAGTTTCTTTCCTTTTTTTAACATGTAAATATCCTGTGTTCCCAGCACAATTTACTAAAGTTATTGTCTTTTCTCCATTGTATAGTCTTGCCTCCTTTGTTATAGATTAAGTAGGCACCTATGTTTCTTTCTGGGCTTTCTATCCTCTTTCATGGATCTTTAAATTTGCAGTATACTCTTGAAGTTAGGGAAACTGATCTATGGAATGGAATTCTCCCCTTAATTTCTCTTTCTGATAGTTTGTTGTTAGTATGTAGAAATGCAGCCTGGAATGGGAATATCTCCTTAATTTCTCTTTCTAATAGTTTACTGTTAGTATTTAGAAATGCAAGTAATTTCTGTAGGTTAATTTTGTATCCTGCAACTTTACTGAATTTATTGTCGCTGCATTCTAAGTTTTATGTGTGTGTGTTAGATACTCTGTTAGATACTGCCAGATTTTTCTCTCCATGGGATTTCCCAGGATTCTTAACCGTCTGAGCCACCAGCGATGCCCTCTAAGTTTTATGGTTATGTATTTAGGATTTTTTTGTTCATAATATCATATCATCTGTCTACAGTAATAGTTTTCTCTCTTTAGAATTTGGATTCCTTTTATTTCTTTTTGTTTGCTGTGTCAAGTACTTACATTATGTAAAAATAATATAATATACCACATTATATAAAAGTAGTGAGAGTGAACATCCTATCATTTTCCTGATCTTAGCAGAAATGCTTTCAGGCTTTTTTTTAATGAAAATAATATTAGCTATCGGCCAACCTCCAGAAGTTGGTGATAGACAGGGAAGCCTGGTGTGCTGGAGTCCATGGGGTTACAAAGATGCAGATATGACTGAAGGACTGAACTGAACTGGCATATATAGCTTTTATTATGCTGATATATGTTCCCTTTATACTTACATTCTGGAGAGTTTTTGTCATAAATTGATGTTGTTTTGTCAGAAGGTTTTCCTTTATCTAATGAGATAATTGATTTTTAACTTCAATTTGTTAATGTAGTGTATCACATTGAGTAACTTCCTGATATTGAACCATCCTTGTATCCCTGGGAAAAATCCCACTTGATCATGGTATATGAGCCTATTAATGTATTCTTGAATCTGATTTGCTAATATATTATTGAGGAATTTTGCTCCTTCATCACTGATATTGGCATTTAATTAATTTATTTATTTATTTTGTGATATCTCTGTCTGGTCTTGGTATCAGGGTGATGTTGACCTCCTAGAATGTGTTGGGAAGCATACCTTCCTGTGAAAATTTTTTGCAATAGTTTGAGAAGGGTAAGTGTTAACTATTCAAGTGTTAGTAAATTTACCCATGAAGTCATCTGTTTCTAGACTTTTATTTATTGATAGTTTATTTTATTACTGATTCAAGTTCATTACTGGTAATTGGTCTGAATATACTTTCTATTTCTTCCTGATTCAGTTTTGGGAGATTGTACTTTGCTAAGAATTTTCCATTCCTTGTAGGCTGTCCACTTTATTGGTTTATAATTGCTAATAATAGCCTCATGATGCTTTGTATTTCTGTGGTCTCAGTTGTAAATTCTTTTTTATTTCTGATTTTGACATTTCTCTTGTCATTTTTATCTTTTCAAAAAATTAGGTTTTCATTTTATGATTGTTTCTACTGTTTTAGTCTCTATTTCATTTTCTGCTCTAATTTTTATAATTAATCTCTTTATTAATTTTGTGTTTTACATGTTTTTTATTCCCTAGCTCTTTTAGGTGTATGGGTAGTTTGTTTATTTTTAGGTTTTTATTTCCCTATGTAGGCTTGTGTCTCTATATACTTCTCTCATGCCACAGATGAGAGAAACTCATCCTGCATGCCAAAGATTTTTGTATTGTTGTGTTTTTGTTTTTTTGTTTTGTTTTTTTTTTTTTCTCTACATTTTCTGACTTCCTCTTTGATTTCTTCAGTAATCCATTAGTTGTTAGTATTGTTTAGTCTCTATATGTGTTTTCAGGTCTTTGCAGTTTTCTTGTAGTTGATTTCTAGTGGTATGGCATTGGGTTTAGAAAATATCCTTATATAATTTTAGTTTTCTTAAATTTACTAAGACTATGTACTATCATAGTCAGGCTATCTTAGCTTGAGCTGATATTACAAGTTATCATAGACACAGTGGCTTAAACAACATTTATTAGTTCAGAATTCTAGAGCTTGAAAAGTTAAAAATCAATATTCTAACTGATTTGGTGGCTAGTAAGGACCCTTTTTCTTGTTTGCAGAAATATGCATCTTGTATTATCCTTGTATGACTGACAATGAGAGAGTGTGCCAACTTTTTGTTTTAAGTACGTTAATTACCTCATAGGGCTGCACCGTCTTGACTTCATCTAAGCCTAATTAACTCCCAAAAGCCCCACTTCCAAATATCATCACATTGGGGACTAGGGATTCTTTATATATCAAATAGATCTTGCTTCCATATGACAAATGTCTTTTACTAGCTTGATGACTTCATGATTTGTCTATTTCCCTTTCAATCTTGTTTTGTTATGAAAGTGATAGATGTGTATTCCAATCTTTCCTGGAAGTTAGTATGTTGGATAATTTTGCTTCTATTCAATATACCTTTCTCTTTAGGAGGGGCTTCTGTGGTAGCCTCAGAGAGTAGAGAATCTACCTGCAATACAGGAGACCCAGATTCAATCTCTGGTTTCAGAAGACCCCCTGGAAAAGGGAATGGTTATCCACCCCAGTATTCTTGCTTTGAGAATTCCATGGACAGAGAGCCTGGTGGGCTATAGTCCATAGAGTTGTGAAGAGTCTGACATGACTGAGCAACTAACAGTAACACTTTTCACTTTAGGAACAATGAAATTTATTAAAATTTAACCAAGGAACTGAGCAAGAAAAACAGAAAGTGCTTCTCATGTGGAATGTAATATCCTATCACCGTTTTTGCTCAGGCCTCATTATCTTTTTATTCGTCTCTCCTTTATAACTGTATTTCACCTTCCAATATGGATAATGAAGATAAGATATAAAATATAAGAAAATATTCAGTCTTCAGTTGAACATTCAGAAATCTTTGTGAGATTTAGATTTGTTATTTACAGCAGGCCAAAATCTGACAAATTGAACTAATAGCTTAAAGCTTTTAATAGTATTTCCACTAATTTTCATACTACCTATTAATTTATTAACATTTACAAAGATCATTTAAATAGTTAACTCTTGCTTTATCCAAACTGTTAAAGATTTTAAGCATAACAGTGTAGTGACAAATCTCTGGTACCCCATTAGACCTGTCTCTTATACACATCTAAATAATATTAGCTATCGGCCAACCTCCAGAAGTTGGTGATAGACAGGGAAGCCTGGTGTGCTTAAAGCTTTTAATAGTATTTCCACTAATTTTCATACTACCTATTAATTTATTAACATTTACAAAGATCATTTAAATAGTTAACTCTTGCTTTATCCAAACTGTTAAAGATTTTAAGCATAACAGTGTAGTGACAAATCTCTGGTACCCCATTAGACTTTGCTTCTAATTAGATTCACTGTGGCTGTTGGCAGATTTCAGGAGCTTTTCAGAACTAAATGACTTCAAATGCAGGCCAATACGTCGTATATCTTAGGGACATTTCAGAAATGGTAAGTGCATAAAACAATTCTTTGAAAAGTCATAGAAAATAAGGTCAATGGTTCCCACTGATTTGCATATAGCACTTTCTAATTACTATTATTTTATCTACTTTTTTCAGCTGACAATTTCCAAAGCTCTTTATTTCTCACTTATCTACAGTTTAATGAAAAAATAGACAAATAGTATAACAGTACAGTTCCACTTTAACATCATCATTAATGTTCCTACTTTCTGGAGTATTTCTCTGTTAGAATATTTCCCTTGAGTATGATACCTTCGTAAATGCTCTTCATTATAATCTTAAAAGCCATTTATGAACAATACAGTCATTCTATATTTGGATTTCTACTTCACTGTTCTTTCTTAAACTCTAGGTAACTTTATATTATGTTTCTTTTCATCTCTTTGCTCCATTTCAGAATATATATTCCCATTTCTTTCTATAGCAGCTTTTTGATAAGTCACTTTTTAGAAGTTAAATTTTAATTTAATCTATCCACAATATAGTATCTTTTCTAATTTGCTAGATTTTCATACTTATCTTTTCTTTGTTCCACATTATAAATGCCTTAATTCCTTTAACTTTCTCTAATTGAAGTTAAATATTATTTCCTCTGATACTTAAAAGTAATATTCTACTGTGTTAAAACAAAGTAAATTCTGACACAAAGCCTATTTTAAAATTTGCCATCAGACTTCTATAATTATTAGGTTAACCACATATTTGGTAAAGTAGATTTAGATCCATTTTTTATCCAAAATACCTAATATTATAAAGTATTATATACAGCTGAATAGCAGTCAGTACAAAGTGTTTTCAGAAATATTTGTTTCTTATGCCATTGTCAAAATTAAATAACAGATAATAATCACATATGTTTCTTCATATGTCATTCATTCATTCAGCAACAATGTATGCCCTACTCTGGTCTGCATTTAAGAGACAAATAAGACACAGGTAAAACCTCTTAATCTTCCTATGAATTGGAGAAAAACAAAATAATTTACAGATATTATGTATATGCTTTAATGAAAGTAAAGCAGAGTAAAAGTTAAGGAGTGACTGGGGAACTTCTGAGGTGAAGTATTTAGGGAGGGCTTTTTGGAAGAAGGGACATTTGAGATGAGATTTGAATTATAAATAGAAGAAAGTCTTAAGGAGAGCTACCCAGACTGAGGAAAAGCTAGGATTAAGAGCTATCACAGCAAACAGCTTGTCATGTTTAACTATAAGAGACAAGGCTATAAGTTTGAAGCTTAGAGATTGAAGATAAATAAGGTATCACATATCTGCCCTAGTTCTACTATCCGAAATAATACATAACCTATTCTGAGGACAGTTTAAAGAATCCTGTCATCTCTTGCTGAGAGTTTCTGTGTTCTGTCCCTCAAGAGTGTATGTGAGTATCTGAAGTGATCAGTAAAATAGAAAAACTCATAAGTTTGGAAAATAAAGACATTTTCATGGGAGATACCTTAGGCCAAATGAACCTAAAATCAAGGCACATTCTTATACAACAGCAGCAGATGCTTTAGTAGAGAAACAAGTTCCCAAGATCAAGAAAAAAGCGGTATATAAATGAGAGGTCTATAGGAGAATAGACTGAGAAAAATCAGTTCCAGTATTGCTAAATGCTGCTTTGAAAACTGAACTTTTACTTGACAACTAAGATTCCCTTAAGAGAAATAAGTGAAAAAATCCTTAAACTGCAACCAACTGAAACTCTTACAAGTAGTAACAAATTTAAGTGGCCTGAAATCATATGAAATGCTTTTTCTGACCACAGTGGTATAAAACTATACATCAACAAAAGCGGAAAGTGGAAATTTTAAAACATATGGAAATTAAACAACTCATCTCTGAGCAATCAATGGGTTAAGGAAGAAATCAAAAAGAAAGTTAAAAAATATGTATCAAAAAAAGTGAAAATGGAAACAAGACATGCCAAAAAACAGCTCTGAAAAGGAAGTTTACAGTAATAAATGCAAATATAAAGAAAATACATCTCAAATAAACAAGTTAATTTTATATCTTAAGAAACTATAAAAAGAAAAGCAAACTAAGCCCAAGTTAGCCAAAGGAAGAGAAAAAGAAAAAATCAGAGTGGAAATAAAGATAAGGAAAAGAATATTAAAAAAAATCAAAAGATCAACAAAGCTAAAAGTTACAAATACACTGACAAACCTTTAGCTAGAATAACTTGGAAAGTCAAATAAAATAAAAAATGAAAAAGGAGACATTGTAGCTGATACCATAAAAATATATAGAATCATAGGAGATTACTATGTACAACTATATGCTAATAATTGGAATAACCAAAAGAAATGGATAAATTCCTAGAAACATGCATCTGCTAATCTTGAATCACAAATAAACAGAAAATCTGATCAAATCAATAACTAGTTAGGAGATTAAATTATTGATCAAAAACCTCCCAACATGGAAAACTCCAAGACAAAATGGATACACTGGTGAATTCTATCAGATATTTAAAGAAGAATTCATTCCAACCCTTATCAAAGTCCTCTCTCACCACTGTTATTCAATAGTATTGAATGCCCTAGCTTCAGCAATCAGAGTAAAATGAGATAAAAGGAATACAAATTGGAAAAGAAGTATAACTGTCACTATTTGCAAATGCCATGATAGCATACATAGAAAATCCTAAAGATACTACCAGAGAACTACTAGAGCTTATCAATGAATTTGATAAAGTTGCAGGAAGCAAAATTAATACATAGAAGTCTGTGACATTTTTACATACTAACAATGAAAGAGAAGAAAGAGAAATTTAAAAATAATCCATTTACCATTGCATTAAAAATAAAATATCTAGGAGTAATCCTACCTAAGGAAACAAAAGACCTGTACTCAGAAAACTGTAAGAGTGAATAAAGAAATTGAAGATAATCCAAACAGTTGGAAAGATATACCATGTTCTTGGATTGGAAAAAATCACTATTTTGAAAATGTTTATACAACCCAAAGCTATGTAACGATTCAGTGCAATCCATATCAAATTATCAATGGCATTTTTCACAGATCTAAGACCAAAAAAAAAAAAAAATCTTAAAGTCTGTATAGAGACACAGAAGACCCCCAAATAGCCAAAGAAAACTTGAGAAAGAAAAGCAGAACTGTAGGAATCAGGCTTCCCCTGACTTCAGATTCTACTACAAAGCTGCAGTCATCAAAACAATATGTTACTGGCACAAAATCAGAAATCAAGATCTATGAAATAGGACAGAAAGCCCAGAAATAAATTGATGTGCCTATGGTTTCAATTAATCTATGACAAAGGAGGAAGGACTATGAAATGGAGAAATTACTATCTCTTGAATAAATAGTCCTTGAAAAACAGAACAGCCACATGTAAAGAAATAAAATTAGAGCATTCTTTAACACCATATACAAAAATAAACTCAAAATAGATTAAAGGTCTAAACATAAGACTGGATACTATAAAACTCTTAGAGTAAATTATAAAGTGAACATTCTCTGACATAAATTGCAGCAATGTCTTTTTCAGTACATCTCCTACAATAAATGGAGATAAAAACAAAAATAAGCAAATGGGAACAACTAAACTCAAAAGCTTTTGTAGTGCAAAGGAAACCATAAACCAAACAAAAAGACAACATACAGAATGGGAGAAAATATGTGTAAATAATGCTTCCAACAATGGGTTAATCTTCAAAATTTATAAACAGCTCATGAGGCTCAATATCAAATAAACAAGCAATCCAATCAACAAATGGGCAGAAGGACTGAATATTTTTCTAAAAAAGACACACATATGGTCAATAGGTACATGAAAAGATGCTCACCGTCACTAATGTTTAGAGAAATGCAAGTCAGAAATACAGTGAGATATCAAGTCACATTAGTCAGGATGAAAGAAAGTGCAAGTGAAGTCGCTCAATTACGTCCAACTCTTTGCGACCCCATGGACTGTAGTCCATCAGGCTCCTTCATCCATGGAATTTTCCAGGTAAGAATACTGGAGTGGGTTGCCATTTCCTTCAGGAGGGCCATCATCAAAAAATCCAAAAACAATAAATGCTGGAGAGGGTGTGAAGAAAAGAGAACCCTCCTACACTGTTGGTGGGAAATTTAAAATCATATATTCTAAAATCTACCTATATTTGAGTCTTGGGTCCACTAATTTCTTACCTTCTCTGGGGCTGTTTCCTCATCTGTAAAGTGGAGAGTAACAGTAATAATATTCAGGTGGGTATTTTTATGGATTAAATTAGATGATATGTTAAATACAAATCCTTAATGAATATTGTTTATTATTAATGTTGATAATATCACTATTGTTGCTCAGTCCTTAAGTCGTGTCCAACTCTATTACCCCATGGACGCCAGTCTTCCCTGTCTTCACTATCCCTCAGAGTTTTCTCATGTCCACTGAGTTGATTATACCATCCAACCATATCATCCTCTGTCTCTCCCTTCTCTTCCTGCTCTCAGTAGTTCCCAGCATCAGGGTCTTTTCCAATGAGTCAGCTCTTCACATCAGGTAAACAAAGTACTGGAGCTTCAGCATCAGTCCTTCCAATATTCAAGACTGATTTCCTTTAGGATTGACTGATTTGGTCTCCTTGAAGTCCAAGGGACTCAAGAGTTTTCTCCAACACCACAGTTCAAAAGCATCAATTCTTCAGCACTCAGCCTCTTTACAGTCCAACTCTCACATTCATTCATGACTCCCGGAAAAACCAAAAAGCTTTACTATATGGACTTTTGTTGACAAAGAGCTGTATTTGCTCTTTAATTCCCTATCTAGGTTGGCCATAGATTTCATTCCAAAGGAGCAAACGTCTTTTAATTTCATGGCTTCAGTCACCATCTGCAATGATTTTGAAACTCAAGAAAAAATCTGTCACTGCTTCCACTTTTCCCCTTTCTATTTGCCATGAAGTGATGACACTGGATGCCATGATCTTAGGGATTTTTTTAAATGCTGAATTTTAAGGCAGCTTTTTCACTCTTGTTCTTTCACCCTTATCAAGAGGCTCTTTAGTTCCTCTTTACTTTCTGCCATTAGAGTGGTATCATCTGTATATATGAGGTTAATAAGTTAGTAATAGTATATGTTATACATATCCATATTACTTTTGTAAATAGAATGAAAGAATACAAATGTTCTTTTTACAAAGACTATCTTAAATTGTATAAATCACCTAATATCAAATTTTGAAAATTGTAGCAATAATGTAGTTTTTGGAGAATAATTATGTCCTTTTTGATTATTGTAAGTTTTATTACATTACTCATTTTCTGCCTATAATAGCTAAAAACAAACTAATCAAAACTGAAGAGCAGAAGTTTTAAGTAATATAAGGATTTTCTGTGAGTAGGTATAAAACATAAATATTTCTTAGATATGTTGCCAACTAATGGCTTTATAAATCATTGATATTTTTCTTGTTAAAATTTTGGCAGATTGGATGAAAATAAAGACTCCATTATACTTTTTTTTAATATCAACATTTCTTAGATTTTTTTCTAAAATGTTAGTGTTTTTTTTATTGTTTAAATTCAGCACTGAATACAAAAAAAAAAAAAACTTCTGTATTATTTCTAGAAATACTGAATAAATCTGCAAAGATAAGCTGATTTTGCTACCAAATTTCAGGTTTCAAGTGGAAAGAATATGTCTGAGTCCATTTTTCAATCTGATCTTCTCAATGGTACCATGGAAAATTTAGTGGAATCAGATTGATCTATTCTCCCCTCAAAAGTATGATGCAAAGGAAAAAATTAATGTAGCCTAATTTCAGTGGGTAAGTCAGTGATGCATGCTTTCATATCTATCTGGTGATTAGCGATATATCAAAACCTCTCCAAGGATATTTCCTCTTGAAATCAGGAATAAAAAATTATTTGTATTTTATGGGGGGTTTTGTTTTTGCTTTGCTTTGTTTTGTTTTTCATAAGAAATGGATATAAAGTCTTCAACACATAGGCAATTAAAAAAAATAGAAGCTAAAAAATAGAAGCTGGTATCACGAAATATAAGTACCAATAATCAGGAAAATGAGATATCAATCCATGACTTTAAGTTCTCATTAACTCTATTTAAAATAAAACCATGTCAATTTAATTTATCCTTTCAAAGAACCAACTTTTGGCTTTGTTGATTTCTGTTATGGTCTCTTTTGTTTCTTTTGCCTTTATTTCTGCCCTAATTTTTAAGATTTGTTTTCTTCTACTAACCCTGGGGTTTTTCATTTCTTCCTTTTCTAGTTGCTTTAGGTATAGAGTTAGGTTATTTATTTGACTTTTTTTTCCTTATTTCTTGAGGTATGCCTGTATTGCTATGAACTTTCCCCTTAGCACTGCTTTTACAGTGTCCCACAGGTTTGGGGTTGTTGTGTTTTCATTTTCATTCATTTCTATGCATATTTTGATATTTTTTTATTTCTTTTGTGATTTGTTTGTTATTCAGCAGGGTGTTGTTCAGCCTCCATATGTTGGAATTTTTAATAGTTTTTCTCCTGTAATTGAGATCTAATCTTACTGCATTGTGGTCAGAAAAGATGCTTGGAATGATTTCAATTTTTTTGAATTTACCAAGGCTAGATTTATGGCAATCGATATGATCTATCCTGGAGAAGGTTCCTGTTTATAATAATCAGGACATGGAGGCAACCTAGATGTCCATCAGCAGATGAATGGATAAGAAAGCTGTGGTACATGTACACAATGGAGTATTACTCAGCCACTAAAAAGAATACATTTGGATCAGTTCTAATGAGGTGGATGAAACTGGAGACTATTATACAGAGTGAAGTAAG